>CM046852.1:21686060-21907219 GCA_025618425.1 Heliocidaris tuberculata | reverse complement strand
AAGTGTTTCCTTGCTTTATTTATGTGGTCTATAATCACTGTTGCAGATAATGGCTGAGTTCAAAAGACTGACGGGAAAGGATGCAAAAAACTCATGCAAGATGGGTTGGACAAATATGCAGCTGCCATTTTGGAATGTGCAGCAGAGAGGAATCCTAAAAAGCAGATGTGTATTCTGCCATTGGGCAGAGTAGGAGTGCTGAGGACAAAAAGCGTAGCGTAAGTATTATAAAACCTGTAGCACAGAAGCAGTAGAAATGTTTCCCTTAAAAAGCCCCAGTACATGATTTTAAATAAATTTTGGTTTTCTTCAACAACAAAAAAAAATGAATTGAAATAATATTTTTAACTACATCTCACAAGTTGTAGTAGTAGTAGTAGTAGTAGTAGTAGTAGTAGTAGTAGTAAATCCAAAGTTTTATATCCGGTTTTGTCCCCGCGAACGGGGGTGGCCGGATTTACCTCTCACTCGCAGCAATCGCCCTTACCCCCTCCACATGAAGGGTGTTCTTCATCTTCATATTTGTTTGCCAAATTAACAAAAATAAGTAAAATGGCCACTTCATTGTACAGAGGTTCCCAAATTTTTTTTGGTCACGAAGACTCATGGGCCTACCCATCTAAAAAAAATTAAGGTGAGAAAATCTTGTACTGGAGCTTCAAGTAGATAAATTACAGGTGACTGCAGACAATGACAATGATGACAATGATGCTTTAACTCGTGATCTAGCAATCATCTATGTAACTGTCAATTTTCTTATATCAGGTGTTGGAGAAATTGGAGCACTGCTGTTACTCACATGTATGCTGCATGAGGAAATAGAGCTCCTTCTTTGTCCAAAGGCCAAGGTATTTGCATTGTAATATTTGAGCCCTAATTAATTATGCAAATGAAAATTTGCCAAAAGCTAAAGTACATATAAAGCTCTTAAAAGTCTACTACCAGTGTACCAAGTCTCATCATCATAGCGAATTTACTTTTATTGCAAACTATACTTTTCTATTTTTATGAATACATGATTAGCCACCATATTGACGAATGGATTTAGAAAAAGAAAAAGAAATAAATGAAAGTTGTTGGCTGAGTTGTTGATTTCCCGGACTTTGACATTTAATATTTCATCAACTGAATGTCTGATTCAAATAATTTTTTTCAGTTCTAGAATCTGCAGACTAAGGGCCATAACATATCTGATTTAGATATAAATCTACATTTTCACTCTGATAATAGAGCCACCTTAAAGGTAATCCCTCCCGGGAACTCAAGAGGGCGTTGTTGGACATATGTACGCGCTGCGGACGGCGCCAGCTGCCCATTGACACCAACATTATACGACGCTTACGCAGATGCCATGTTCTGAATGCCCGAACTCGCCGATTCTCAGTTCGCGTATGCTTTGGCTGCTGTTCGAAGTTCCTGGCAGGTTGGCTCCGCCTCCTTCTGTGTGTGAAGTGACGTCAGCAGACGTTTGGAATTAATTGGGCCAGCGAGTAAGCAGCGCTAGCGCAGGTACTCGGGTATAATACTGTGTACTGTGTGCTAGGCTGATGATTGACAGCTGCATGCAAATTACGTCGATGATCTTCGTAATGAAGATGGCGGCGAGTACAGCACGGAACAAAACCCGCCCAACAGCGCCCTCTTGAGTTTCCGGGAGGGATTACCTTTAACAGACTAAAAGCAGAACTTTGCTTAAGTTTGGTTCAGATTGGTAGTGATGTCAAAACGTCTTCATGCACACTCGCTAAGTGTATTACATTTTATCACTAGCGTAATTTTTTGCGCGACTAAAATGATGCAAAAGATAACACGGGCGCATATCGATAGACCAGGGCGTCGTCTTATAAAGAGTTAAGATTGATACGATTGATATTAATCGCAAGTGAAATTGAGACTGGGCCCTGTCTTATAAAGACAGGGCCCAGAGGTGACACCATTATTAATCTGAACCTGGGTCGCACTTTAGACTGTCGATTCTTAACCACCTTTATTTATCATCTTACATTCTTACATTAAAGGGATGGAAAGGTTTTATAGTTGATTGTCACACACAGTGCATCAATTGTGGTGATGTATTTATGCTCTTAAACCATTTTTTAAACCTTAGGGCCTACGTGATATTAATGTACTTTTGGAAGTGTAACTTTGTATTCTTGTAAAGTGCCTTCGCGGTTGCGTGCAACATAAGGTGCTTACCGCCACTTGCAATATAATTGAGTACCTGAATATAAAAACGGCCCAAGTCCAATTTTTGGCCAAATTGAGTTAAACATGGGAAATTGTTGCTTATACATATGCCCACCTTGTGTATAAATTATAAACCTGAATTCCCCCTGGAAGTGCCTAAAATCATGAGTGAAAACTAGTATGAATGTAAGAATGGCCCAAGTCCAGGACTTGGGTCATTTTTACATTCATATCATAGCGCCCTCTCTCATCACTCCTTGTCTAAGCTAGCCTCTTGTCGAGGCCCTGGCGCTGTTGAAATCCTTGGCGATATGGAGGCAAAATTTCTGGCTCGCTTCGCTCGCCAGAAAAACCGAGGCGCTTGCGCCGAGGGCCTCTTGACACCCGATCTGAATTTCTTTTGTATTTCATTGTTTTGACGAATATTCCGACCAAATTTTGGTCGGTGAAAATCATCCAATAAGCGCGAGCTACCATGACGTAATGTTAAATATTCATGACTCGACTGCACGCTATTTCTTACATATTAATTAATCGCAGCCCAAAATTGCGTTCAACGTTTCTTCCACGACGAGTGATGACGATATTTGTAAGAGCTTAGAATATGCCGCTAGAATGTTGAAGATTGACAGATTCAAAGATTTGCAAGTTGATGCAATCAAATCTGCACTTAAAGGACAAGATGTTTTTGTGAATCTGCCTACTGGCTATGGAAAAAGTGTTATTTTTCACGCGCTACCGCTCTGTGCTGATTACTTCCGTGGGCCAGGGATGGAGAGTGAGACTGCTGCTTCGCGAGGGCCAGGCGGATCCCCCCGGGGCCTTGCCGGGCAGTGAAGTTGCTGGTAACTCCTTGGTTACATCATCTTCTAGTCTATCATCTTCACGAAGCATTTTGTTGATTATTTCCCCTTTGGTGTCTCTGATGAGAGACCAGGTGAAGTCGCTCAAGAAACGTGGACTTCAAGCCATCTATCTTGGGGACGCTTCGTCACAAGATGTGACTTTAGAAGGTATAATTTTGAATTTGACTCGGTCAAGATCTAAAAACTAACTGTATTAGTGTTATTTCTTAATAGCACTGTAACAGTGTTATGTCAGCTGTTCTTCGTCAACAAATGGTAGTTAAGTCTCAATTTTTGTTCGTATTTCCGTGTGACATCTCGTACTCGCGTGATATTGAGCACTTTCTGTAAGCTTCACTTTCGAAAAAAAGCTTTGATCATAGACTAAGTCAACTTTTCAGAATTGATGGAGATGCATCTATTGTTGAACGGTGACTTTTATTGCCCATTCTTCATTATTTGTAAATATATGATGATCTCTTGAGAAATATGTACATTTGTCTTATTTCAAATTACCATGGTTTGTAAGCTAGAGATCGAATTCTTCATAATGTGCTTGTCTGTGAATGTATTTTGAGCAAGAGATTTACGTAATCCCCCCAAAAAAATAATAGACTAGTCCAGAACTGAAGTAAGAAATCCTTGAGATTTCAATGGCCAATTTGCTGGGCGATCGTCGCGGTAATCTAACTATTCACGTTTTCATGCATAATTCAATCGTGCCTCATGAATATATAATTCAGGTCTGGTGTCAAGAGGCCCTCGGCGCAAGCGCCTCGGTTTTTCTGGCTCGCTTCGCTCGCCACCGGAATTTTGCCTCCATATCGCCAAGGATTCCAACAGCGCCAGGGCCTCGACAAGAGGCTATGTCTAAGCTTGCTTACTCCCAAACTTCAAAGAAGGCTGGCATACATAATGGACATGACTTGTTGGACAGTGGTGAGGAGATAAGTGGTAAAAAAACACAGAAATGAATCAGAATGGAAGCAGAATCAGAGGAAAAGTCTTAGAGAGTTGGGTCAGGGTGTCTAGAAAGAAATGTGTTATGCATGCACAGTGCTTGGTTTTGCAAGTTTTTGAACTGTTGGCATGCGACCTCATTTAACACACGCACACACACACACACACACACACACACGCACACGCTATCCGATAAATTAACATGGTAGTTGATGAGGGACATTGTGTCATAGCATGCAACCACAGATTTGTAAGCAATACTGATTAAAAGCTGAAAAACATAACACAACTCTTTAATGCATTCTTTCTATAATACCTATTACATGTAATACTACAGGAGCCTACTCTGTATATGATTCAAAGAAAGGCCCAAGTCCATATGATTCAAAGAACGGCCCAAGTCCATCAAACAAAAGGACCCCCCACAAGTAACGAGAACTTTATTTATGATAACAATGTACACATATTCTTGTATTTACGATGTTGTCTTACCATCATAGTCAAATATAATTTTATTGGACAAATAAAAAAAATATGTAAGTTTTTTTTAGTTTTCTCGAAATGACCTGCCATGGACTTGGGCCGTTTTTATATTCAGATACTCAATTGTAAAGTAATATTACTACAAGACCAGTCATTACTAAATTTTGTTATTCCCACAGTAAAGAAAGTTCCATCAGCCTAACTGGACCACTATCAGAAATTATGTCTTTCTGGATAAATAAATATAAAGAAGATTTTTTTAAATAGGCCTATTCAAGTTTTTGTTCCTCCCCCCTTTCTAGGAGTTGGATCCTGAAGAGCCACAACCTCACATCCACATTGAATACAATGGGAGAATTGAAGATGTTTTGGCTGCAACTGGGACAGTGAAGAAGTTTGCAATCGTGGCCGAAGGAGAAGTAGTTGCAAAGACAAGTGACGTCTTGAAGGCTGTGTGCACTGTGATGGCGGTACACTATGTGTTCAATATGAGTTACCACCCAAAGCTGAATGCCTCATTGACATTCATCCAAAAAGTGGTCATGAACATGAAGGATAGTAGCCCAACCCAAAGAAGGTTATAAAAGTTTTGTTTCAGGTGAACTCCAAATTAAATGCTGCAGTTTAGCCAGTGAGAGAGTAACATAATGGTCAAACCTTTAAAGACCGTATCGGAAGCGAAAAATAAAATTGACAAATTATACACCAATGGAAAGCTTATAAGCTACAGAATACACCAATGTAAGTTTCATGCATTTTCACCGCTTACAGCAGAGTATTTGCTTTAGAAACACTCGAATTCGAGATCTTCGAAAATCAGAACAAGTGAATGAGTAAATTACGCAATGCGTAATAAATGTCCCCGCCGGAAGTGCAGATCTGTGGAAATTTACTAGCCTGAACCTTAAAACTTCAGTGAAAAACTTTAGTGAATAAAATAATAATGTTACTGCATGCAAAAGAAGAGAATACCAACAATGCAAGTATACAACTGAAATATAAAACATGAAAACCTTATGAACCTTCAGCCATTTTGAATAAATTTGCATAAATTTGCATGAATAATGAATTTCAAAATTCTGTGTAGAAGTTTGGAAGCCCCCACCCAGCCCTATCAGATAAAACAATCGGAATCAAAATCCGATGTCAACTAGAGGAGAAAGTAGCATTTTTCGTCAATTTTGAATAAATTTGCATAACTTTGCATAATTAATGAATTTCAAAATTCTGTGTAGAAGTTTGGAAGCCCCCACCCAGCCCTATCAGATAAAACAATCGGAATCAAAATCCGATGTGAAATAGAGGAGAAGTAGCATTTTTCGTCAATTTTGAATAAATTTGCATAAATTTGCATAATAAATGAATTTCAAAATTCTGTGTAGAAGTTTGGAAGCCCCCACCCAGCCCTATATGATAAAACAATCGGAATCAAAATCCAATGTGAAATAGAGGAAAGTAGCATTTTTCGTCAATTTTGAATAAATTTGCATAAATTTGCATAATTAATGAATTTCAAAATTCTGTGTAGAAGTTTGGAAGCCCCCACCCAGCCCTATCAGATAAAACAATCGGAATCAAAATCCGATGTGAAATAGAGGAGAAGTAGCATTTTTCGTCGATTTTGAATAAATTTGCATAAATTTGCATAATTAATGAATTTCAAAATTCTGTGTAGAAGTTTGGAAGCCCCCACCCAGCCCTATCAGATAAAACAATCGGAATCAAAATCGGCCAAGAAATGACGGAGAAGTAGCATTTTCTAACATTTGAGCACACACGGACAGACGGACGGACGGACGGACGGACGGACGGACACACACACACACACACACACGCACACACGAACGGAGCCCGTTTCATAGTCCCCTCGCGAACTTCGTTCGGCGGGGACAATTATAGCTCTCCGTACGGCCTGAATTCTCTGACGTCACGCTATGAGAACGAAGTTGTGATTACATGTGTTTGCATGTAGAAAAGTTTTATTATTTTTTTTGTTTTCCAGATTACGAATTTGAATTTTTAAAACGATTTGCACAGGAAAATAACATTGAAAGTATTTCGTGCTTAAATGGATGAAACCTACAGCTGTAGACCATATTTTTTGCCCTTTCTTTGTTTTCCTCGTATTTGGCTATGACTGCTATACCAGGCAAAACTTGCCCACAATCTGAATGCAGATACAGGTGAACAGCTACGCCAAATAAGTGGCAAACAAAGAAATGACAAAAAATATGGTCTAGACCTGTAGGTTTCATCAATTTAACAGGAAATACTTTTAATGTTATTTCCATGTGAAAATCGTTAATAAAATTTGAATTCGTAATCTGGAAAACAAAAAAATAATCCAACTTTTCTACGTGCAAACGCATGTAATCACAATTCCATTCTGATAACGTGATGTCGGAGAATTCAGGCCTGCACGGAGAGCAATAAAGCCCATTTTCGAAGATCTCGAATTCGAGTGTTTCTTAAGCAAATACTCTGCTGGTAAGTGGTGAAAAATGCATGAAACTTGCATTGTTGTATTCTACTTTTTCTTACCTTTCCACTGATGTATAGTTGTTTTGGCTTCCGATATGGTCTTTAACCTACACAAGTTGATAGAATGCTAGAGATTGATTTATACACTTAAAGGGAAATCCAGCACGGAATATAAATGTGCCTATTCTTAAAGATCTAATTTGTTTGTACGTGTTGATCTACAAGATTTTGCACAGAAGTATTCGAAAGGGGAATAAATAAAGATATTCGTGTCAAAATATGTGTTATCCCTGTACAACATGGGGGCTGCCATTTTGTTGATAATGTGAAGTATTGCCGTACTTGTACCTTTAATACATGTATCATTTGGAAACGTTTTAGTCATAAAGATATTTTAAAGAAATGAACAAATTGAAGATTTTTAATACCATAAAACCATATTTCTGATTAAAATTTGAATTTCATGAAAATTTATTTTCATTTGTGTTGAAAATAAAATAAAAATCATTTTTCTCCTCTTGGAATAGTCTAATTTCAAATGAAATAGATAGTCTTGTGCTTGCATGGCAAAGCAGAAACTAATGTATGCGAACTGCATTCTGACTATTGAAGTACAGTGGCTCTAAGCAGCTGAGTGCAATAGTTTATCGCTATTGAAGCAGGGGGAAGAAACGTCCATACATTTGAATACATTTGGAATCTGGTATATTGTTATGAGTCCAGCAGTCCGTCACATTATCAACAAAATGGCAGCCCCCATTTAGTACAGGGATAACACATATTTTGACAAGAATATCTTTAGTTATTCCCCTTTCGATTACTTCTGTGCGAAATCTCATAGACCAGCACATACAAACAAATTAGATCTTTAAGAATAGGCACATATATATTTTGGGTTGGATTTCCCTTTAATGTAACATGTTGCGATACCTTGGTCATGTATTTCGGAGCCTCTTCAAGACTGGGAGCCAGACTATGCTCAGGTTTGCACAACCTCAAACATACAGGAGTGTAAACATGTTTTAGGGCATTTGTAGTAAGCCCCAGCAACAATGACAGTCACTCCCGTTTCTTTTTCTAACCCTGTAATTAGGCTGTGAATGACAATTAAAAGCACTCATAATCTTTCTTCAGAGTCGTTTTAAATCCAACTACCAGCTGCAGCCACAGTAATCATAACACTAGAAATCAGTCTTATGATGTTCCCAGAAGGTCCTACCCCTAAGACAAATTCAACTGACCAAAAATGTAGCATCTTGAGAATGTGCAGGCCCTGAGTAATACATATCTGAGCAAAATATTTTAAGTTTTTGGACTTCTGGGCTCTGCTGAGCTATAGAAACAAGTCACATTGCATCATGATTTACCTACGAAGTATGAACATGTTTTTAAGTGTGAATATAATTACTACGATATTTATCTTTCTAATTAGACTCTGAATTTCGATGGTTAAAGGGTAGAACTTTTACTTTACTTTGAGCATTGTAAATACATTTTGAAGGCCAGTTTAAATTTTCTACAGATTTTCCAAATTGGTCCGTTAGTGCTTGAAATGTAGATGGTTCGGTCAATACCAGCATGAATTTTTAGCAACATTTTTCCAAAATTTGCTGTAAGCATTGGTTTGCTTGCGCTTGAAATGTAAATGATTAGGTCAGATGCACTGGTATGAATTTCCTTTAGAATTTCCAAATTTTCACTGGGAAATAACATTGAAGTATCTCCTGCTTAAAATCATGAAACCTACAGCTCTAGACCATATTTTTTGTCATTTCTTTTTTTGCCGGTTATTTGGTGCAGCTATTCATCTGCACTAGTATCTACATTCATATTGTGTGCTACAGTTTTGTGTAGCATAGCAGTCATAGCCAAATGAGAGGCAAACAAAGAAATTACCAAAAATATGGTCTACAGCTGTAGGTTTCATCCATTAAGCACGAAATACTTTCAGTGTTATTTTCCTGTGCAAGTGGTTAAAAAAAATCAAATTCGTAATCTGGAAAACCAAAAAAATAATCGAACTTGTCTACGTGCAAACACATGTAATCATAACCCCGCTCTCATAGCGTGACGTCATAGATTTCAGGCCCGTGAGGACAGTTAAGCTCATTTTCGAAGCTTTTCAATTCGAGTGTTTCTATTAGCAAATACTCTACTGGGAAGCGGTGAAAATGCATGAAACTTGCATTGTGGTATTCTGTAGCTCATAAGCTTTCCATTGGTGTATAATTTGTCAATTTTATTTTTCACTTCCGATACGGTCTTTAATTCAAACATGTTCAAATTCATCAAAATGAATTTACTTGAATGGAAGAGTGTTTCATTCTAAAGCACCTCTATATTGGAGTGTGCATCTACCACAATTGTTTTTCCAAGAAGGAAGAACAAGAGAATTAAAAGATTGAATGAAAGTCTTTCCACTACCTGCATTATTATGCAAACTTATCTGAGACAATTATACCTAAACAATAGATTTTGATTATGCTTCTGTTCTCTATACGTATACTAATTCTCAGCTTATACTTGCGTGAATTACAGAAAAAATTGAATAAGCTAATAAGTTTATTGGTCTGTTTTTCATATGAAAATACAAGTTATATAATTCCAAATTCAATGTTTGAAAAGAAATGTTTTTATATGCGTTACTGTCAATAAAATGCCATTCATAACTTGACAAAAGAACTGTGATTTGTGAATCATTGACTCATTTTAACTTGACTCACTTGATGCACTAAAACAAATCAGTTGACACACCTCAAGTGACTGTCGGCTAGCGACAGACGTGTTGCCATTTCCTTTTGTGTATAAAGTGAATGCGCCGCGTATCACGGTGTTCTTACTTTGCCGGACCCCCTCTCTCTCTCTGTCTCTCTGTCTCTCTCTCTCTCTTTGTATCTCTGTCTGTCTGTCTCACTCTTACACCTCCCTGTGTTGCCTTTGCCATATCCGATAACCCATCAGAACTGAATTTCAAGATAAAAATTAAATATGTCAGGTACAAGTAGCGGAATTAATAGAAAGATAACAAATGGGCCAAGTAAAAAATGAATATGACAAAAAAGAGAGAATATATCAATCCAAATCTTTATAACTTTCAAGTCAATACGACGTAGTCGGGCTACATTCCTAGATCGAGAAAGAAAAAGAAATGAACAAAGAAACAAATTAACTATTAAATTATTACATCTATTCATGACTTTACTCCCTCAACCCATCCCCCCCCCCCCTCTCCATCTCTCTCTCTCTCTCTCTCTGGATCTGGCATACACCGCAATAGACTACGGTAGTACCGCCGCGCCATAGACTCACGCACAAAAGGAAAATGGCAACACGTCTGTCGCTAGCCGACAGTCTCAAGTGGGTCATTTGACTCACATTAATCGTAAAGGGGGTCACCTGGGGGACAAACTTGAAACTCACGTAAGTAAGTCATTTGACCTACTAAGGTGGGTCTAAGGACTTACTTAAGTAGGTCTGTGGACTCGGCTTAAACTCATGTGGGTCATATGACCCACTTTGAGTGGGGTTAGTTGGGTGGAACGATCCATATAGTGTGTCATGTGACACACAAGGGCCAATTAAATATGTCATGTGACTCACTTCAAGTGTGTCATTTTACCCTCATTAATCGTAAAGGGGGTCACCTGGGGAACAAACTTGAAACTCACGTAAGTGAGTCATTTGACTTGGAAAAGTTTTGTGTGTAATCCTTTGTTTTAGGATTTCGTTTTTTTCTAGGACACACTGTATATGTATATATATATATATATATATATACATATATATATATATATATATATACACATGTATATACATATATTGGACATCATAACCAAAAAAAGTACACACTTTGAAAATATCCTTCAAAATCATAATTTCACAATATTGGTATGATTTTTTCTTCTACAATTCTGGGCAAGGGTCTGTTTCATCGCATGTCACAATTAGTATTTACAATATTTTACGCTTCAGTGAATACTAGCTGCTTTTGTGAAACGCGCAAAAATTGCTTTGTGCAAAAATGCCTAGATCTTGAATTTGATCAAAGTGAGTATCAAGCAGTAACTGCATGTTCTCTTTTTAGTATCAATAATTCATTTGAACAGTCATTCAGTACACCTAGTAGTGCATACCCGCAATGGTGTATCCAGAAATTAATAAAGCCTTTATCAATTTCTCGATATACCAAAAATGGGAGGGGTGGGATACTCCAAGATAAGACAGGAGTAAAATGTCGGCCTATCTGGACAGCTCCGTTCTTGTACAAGCATCGCAAGTTGTACTGATATTTTTTTTTTCGTGGATCTTCAAGAAGAAGTTCACCAGCTTCACCAAATGGCTGGATCCGCCACTGCCCCCCCCCCCCTCCACAAGTGCCATCAGCATTGCAGGTGGTATCTTTCCAGCACAAATCATCTGCATCAATACCCATTTTTGCCAGAAAAGTGTTGGAAAGTTGGAAAGCTTGAATGGAATAAAGAAAGGAGAATCCTAACATTCATATATTTTCTTCTTCGAATTTCTTATTCCTCTTAAAAGTTACAAGACCCCCAAAACAACGTCTTGTATGACGAATAAGGATTTAAGGACGTTCTTCAGTTATGTTTGTGCGCACCTCAGACGCACATCTGGTTGTGTTACGACATCACAACCCGGGAGCGTAGTGCGCACAGTTAAGACAATGGATGCGGACATTAAATGCACGCTTAAGATAATGGGCAAGATATTGTGCGCAGTAAGAAAACCTGGTAAACATGATGAAATCAATAATTCTATATCTATGAACACTATAGATATACCAAATATTAACTAACTTGAACTGAAAGATAACATTCAATGCTCCCTCATGAACGCCTTGACAAAATACGCCTCTGCCAAGACACAGTGGCTTTTAACAGACGCGTCAGGCTCCGTGAATACTACAGCAACAAAGTTCAACCAGATGGTGCCCTTTTCTCCCAACCAGCTCTTAAACCTAAGTCACCGTAACTTCCTCCGGGACATCAAGGAACCTCGGTCTAGCCAACATGAGAAGGAACAACACAAGGCCTTCAGATTACTGAGGAACAACCCAGACATCATTATCAAGGCAGCTTACAAAGATGGGGCAGTAGTAATTCAAGATACCAAGGATTACATCTGCGAGGCCCAACACCAGCTCTCAGATGAGGCTTTCTCTCTCCTCTAACGGAAGACCCCACCCCAGAATATCATGAACAAGCCATCCAGTGTGTACAGAATCTCAAAATTGTAAATGACTCTAGTAGTACGCTGGTTCCTCGAAACCCCAGGGTGAGTAAATTCTACTTTTGCCTATTAGATCCACAAACTACCTCAATTGGTAAAGAACTGGAATGGAGACGAGGAGCCTGACGTTCAAAAGGTAATAAAAAATCAAAAGAGCATACGTTTTTTCTTCTCCTGATATGCCAATCGTCTCAAGTGTAGATTCCTCGACAGAACCCATGTCTAGATATGTTCGATGCAAAACTTCAGACTTATCTGCCTAATATCAAAAGCTTTGTGAAAGACACGACCGATATCTTGAAAAAAATAAGGTCAGTACCTCTCACGCCAGACTCCACACTCGTCACCATGGATGTTAAGAGCCTATACACCAACATCCCCACGATCACGGTGTAGAAGCTCTCCGCACATTTCTACATAAACTAGATGTTCCTAGTAAAGAAGTGATGAATTTTATCCCCCATGGTGGATTTCATATTGAATCACAACTACTTCGAGTTCAATGAAAGGTTCTACCTTCAATGCAAATGTACCTCTATGGGGACCAAGATGGCACCAGCGTATGCTAATATACATGGCAGTTCTTGAAGAGGATTTTCTCTCCGAAATGTACTCTTCAACCGTCGTTGTACGTCAGATACATAGACGAATTTTTTCTTATTTAGCCTCACAATGTGAATGATCTAACATCCTTTTACGATACTTTCAATGCGCACAATCCTAATATTCAATCCAAACATATATAGGGATAATGAACGGATTCCCCTTGTTACTACCTGCCACCCTAAGGCTAAGAAGTTTGTTACCACCATTAAGAAGGAGTGGTCAGCCAATATGAATCTCGACCACACACTTTCTATGACTATGGGCCAACCCCCTCTACATTCGCAGCGCGAGCCACCCAACTTAAAGAGACTCCTAGTGAGCAGTCAACTACCTAAACCCTCACCCCCTAAAGGCAACAAGTTGTGTGGCAAACCTCCATGTCAGGTCTGCCGACACTTGATAACTGTCCCGGGGTGGTATTCTGAGATTTATTTTATCTTGATTTTAGTGAAAAGATTTTAATTGTCATAACAAATTTCAAATTGCAACATTTCATTAGTGTTTGCGCAGATGAATCCCGCGTACGCAGCCATTTTTGCGCAGTCATTAACCAATAATGAGCCATAAGCGTACATTTTGTTATGACAATTAATATTATTTCACTAAAATCAAGATAAAATAAATCTCAGAATACCACCCCCGGTTGTTAAGATTACCCCAGAGCGCGTTGAAAGAGAGTTGTGACACGCGCATAATAAGCATACGCGTACGCAGTCTTTGTTTAAAACATGGCGGATCATGGAGCTCCTAATAGTTCCCTTTCACGTACATTCTCTATGGGAGGGAACTATTTGAAGCTCCATGAAATGACTGACCAATCAGAAGCAACCTCCAGTGTCGCGACTTTCTCTGTATGTATAGCTCTGGATTTCCCCACCGTACACTATCCGCTCACCCAATGACACCTGTGACGCAAACTATGTCTTTATTTTATCATGTGTGCGGAATGTCCCGGTGTCTCCTACATTTAGCGAAACTACTACACGCTTCCGAACTTAACTAGGTTGAATAACCATAAGAGTTCAATTAAGATGAACAGAAAGGATTTCCCAGTGGCCAATCACTTCAACTTACCAAACCATTCCACAAACATCTCATAGTCAGTATCTTTGGCGGTGGTTACAAACTTAAGGAAATTGCTTGTTAGCAGCAACACTCGACCTTCTCAGAGACAATATTTCCTGTGCCAAACCTAGGTGTCAGATTTCCAAACATCTCATGACTGACACCACGATCAAGGTCTCTAACAATTTCACTCTCCGGCCGGGACGTTATAACTGCGATTCCAGCAATGTTCTTTACTGCCTTTTTGCGCACGTTGCCCGGGCGTTGTGTATGTTGGTGAGACAAGCACCAAATTTCGGGCCAAATTTTGGATGCGTTTTAACAACCACAGATCATCCATTAACAAAAGACGGAATGATCTCCCTGTTGCTAAACACTTCAGCCTTCCCAATCACTCAGTTGCAGATGTCAAGGTTTGTCTTTTCGATGGAGGCTTCAAGTCAGCCGAATAGGAAAATTGCCGAATTAAGAGCAGAAGTTTTGAAGGTCTGAACAGAGATCTTTACTTTCTCAATGGATTTACATACTTTCGCTAGTTTTTATTATATATTGTTTGATCATTTTCAACCACAAGTTCTATATAATTATTTGGTATCAATTTTCCTTCTGTGTTTCAGTACTATAACTTTGAAAGGGGATAAACAAAATTCAGACAATTGGAGACCAATATCATTACTGAACACGGATTACAAAATCTTAGCAAAGGTGTTATGTAAAAGACTGAAATATGTTATAGACAAATTGGTTTCTTCTGATCAGTCAGGTTATTTGAAACAACGCTCAGCTATGCAAAATTTACGTTTAGTCCAAGATATTATTGAATATTGTGAATCTGGTAATTCTGGTATTTTTCTTTTTCTAGATTTTAAAAAAGCTTTTGATGTGGTTAATCATGATTTCTTATATCAATTATTATATAAGTTTAATTTCAAAGAATCATTTATTAGTTGGATCAAAGTAATGTATGCCAATGCGATGGGAAGTGTAATGAACAATGGATGGGTGTCTCAAAAAATTCAAATAAGAAAGGGAATAAGACAAGGTTGTCCGCTTTCTGCACTTTTATTTATTCTTGTTGTTGAATGGCCTCGAAAATCAAGCAAAATAATGATATACATGGTATTATTGTTAATTCTGCAAATACTCATACTTCAGAAGTTTTTAAAATATCACAATTAGCTGATGACACAGTTCTTTTTCTTAACTCTGTTGAATCAGCAAACATTTCACTCGAAGAAGTAAGAAAATTTGGACACTATGCTTGACCGAACTTAAATGTTATGAAAACAAAAGCAATAACAATGACACCTCAAGTAGAATTTGTAAAAGAATTAAAATGGAATGATGATCCGGTCAAGTATCTGGGTCTATACCTAACTCGAAATAAAAAAGAATCTGATCGATTGAACTGGTCTCTGAAACTTGAAAAAGTTATATCAATCTTAAATTTCTGGAAAATGAGAAACTTAACCATTTATGGTAAAGTTGTTATAATTAAATCGCTAATAATTTCACAATTTGTGTATGTTGCTTCAAACTCATAACGCTATAGTTGTGGGGGGGGGGGGGGGAATCTGTACCTTTTAAAGTTCTATTTCCTCGTTTTGTTATTTTTTTAACAACTTACATCAGGCGGGTAGCCAGGGTGCTGCGGCGATGAGGGCGGTCACCGTCCTAAAGTGCCCCCCCCCCCTCAAAAAAAAAAAGAAAAAGGGAAAGGGAAGAGCTAAAAAGGAGAGGGTAGGGAAAAAAAATAAAAGAACAAAAAAATTTTCCTAACTTGAATCTGGGGTAGTTTTCCGGGGAGGGGGGGTGGTTATCAGGATAATCGTCATTTTTATTGGGGGGGGGGGGATTTTCCTCGGGGAAACCGCCTCAGCCTTCCTCCTCTTGTAGGGCACGGCTGGCGGGGCAGGTGGTTCCAAGCGCTGTCTCCCGACAGCCGCCGGGCCTCGGTCACAACCTGACCACTTCTGCCTCACCACTCCCTATGACCTCTCGGCCACCTGGTGTGACCAGGTCTGGGGCTTGCGGGCATATGGGCTCTGCCGCCCTATGTTTGTCCGCTCCCGTTGGTGATTCGTCTGTCTCACCCGCCACTCTTGTGCATGGTGTGAGTGTGACCAAGGCAGCACCCCTCTCATGCAGGGTGTCTGCTTCTGTTCAGCCGGGAGGCTCTGATTTTTCGCATCAGCCTGTGTCCTCCCGTGCTAGGAAGCGAGGCTCGACTGCTGGTAATGTTATTCCCAGCAAGAAGCCTAAGGCCAAAAAGAAGAAATCCAAGAAGGATAAAACATCGACGGACTCGTCTTCCCAGGCAGAGCTTTTGAGCCTGATGAGGGCCTTTGCTGAGCAGCAGGGCTGGAGTCTCACTCCTACACCTAGCTTGGCGTCTGAGTCTGACCCTCTGTCGGTGGATGGTTCGGTTTTCGTCCCTAACCCTGACCCTGGTCACATCTTACCGGTTTCGGTTTCTGTTGTGGCTCCTCCTTCCCCTCCGCCGGCCGCACTTGGTGCCCCGCCTGGGGAGGAGTCTCTGTTAGACCTGTGGGAATACCAGTCTTCCTTTCAGACTGAGCCCGATAGTGACTCTGTGTCGCAAGCTTCGACTGCGACTTCGTCTATTTCCCAGGCCGCGGTGGAGCTGCAGGCCTTGCAGGTGTTAGCCTCTGATGCTAAAGCCCTGCTGGAAAAGTATTTGTCGGAGTCTTTTTGTCAGGCTCTGCCTGACCAAAACCCGGCCTCGTTGCTGTTCAGACAGCAGGGTCCTCCCCCTGGCATCCCCCTCACAGAGGACTTCCCGGGATGTGTCTGCTTTGCCTAAGCTTGGAGTCGGTCAAGCCTTCTCTTTCAAGCCTGAAGATGCTCAGGGCTTCTTCGCGGCTAAGTCCTTTTCCCCGGAGTTTCACGGTGTGGCCCAGCGTCTAAGTGTATTGCTGAAGGCCAAGCCCTACCAGTCTAAGGACAAGCCTTAAGCCTCCCTTTCTAATAAGATTAGGGCTGGCATGCGGCTTTCGGCCTACTTAGGCTTGTTGATTAACCTCCAAGCCAGGTCGGGGGAACTCGTTGTTTTGGAGGGTGATTCAGCAGTCTTGGATGAATTGCCTAGCCGGCCTTCAGTGATCTCAGTTAACGGCGGCTGCCGTTTCTGTTACAGACCAGCGCCATAAGCTGACGCTCTCGGCCCTAGGCATTCTTGTTCGGGATATTCCGTCTCTTTTCCAAGATGTGCCTTCTACTGGCCCCGTCTTGTTTGGAGGGCATTTTGCCCATGTCTTCCAAAGGGAAATAGTACGGCCGTAAACAGGCTGAAGATATGGCCAAACAACATCGGAAGCCTCGGAAGGGTTCTTTCAGAAGCAGGGGTGTACGCAGGATTGTCTCGGCCAAGCCTTCCTCTTCGGAGAAGTCTGGCTTTTGAGGTCTTGCCCCGAGCGCTAGGTCCTGTGGTGGAGGTCGGCAGACGTATTCAGATCTTCCTCCCAGCTTGGGAGGCTATCAACCTACGTGCCTTCGTGCTCTCCGTAGTGAAAGACAGCTTCTTCGTAGATCTGCTAGAGCCCATTCCAAATGGCGCTATCCGTGTCCGTCCGCCGCCCATGTCCGCCCTTGCTTGGCGTCACGCCGCCGCAGAAGTTTCGATAGAGAGGGTAAGAGACCACCATCATCTGTGTCTCTCCCCAATTATCCCCAAGCACTCGGGGAAACTTTGTATGATTCTCAATATGAAAAGAATCAACCAGTTTATTCCTGCTGTTCACTTCAGGATGGAGACGCTGGCGTCTATTCTGCCTCTAAACAGGCGAGACGATCTGGCTCTCTCCCTAGATCTCAAAGACGCATACTTTCATATTCCCATTCACCTTGCGTCGAGAGACTTGCTAGGCTTCACCTTTCAGGACGAAACCTTTCGGTTTCACGCCCTTCCTTTCGGCTTGCGCCCAGCCCCTCGTGTATTTACACAAGTGGCGGCTGTTTTGGCCGCATTTCTGAAAAATTGCGGTCTCCACCTTTTTGTCTATCTAGACGATTGGTTACTGCTTGCAAACTCGGAGGCACTGTTAGCCGATTAGGTCCAGCTCTTGGTGCGTTTAACCCAAGATCTAGGGTTCCTGATCCATTGGGAAAAGTCAGAGTTGTCTCCCTCTCGCGTCCCGGTTTTCCTGGGTGCCATTCCGAATAGACATTCCGAATCAGTTGGCTCATCCCAGTTGGGACAGAATCCAAACGATCACCTCGTCGGCCCGGGAGTTACGAGTAGCCTGCAGAGTCAGAGCCAGGCACTGGCTTCAGTTTCTGGGATATCTGGCCAGTCTGGTCGATATCCTCCCAGACTGCAGGCTTCTGATGAGGCCTATTCAGAGGCATCGCCTCAGGTATTTTCGTCCGAGCAAGTACTCTGTAGCGGCTTGGATTCCGCTTCCGAGAGACATCAGACTCCTTCTTTAGTTGGTGTGAAGACCGTGGTGTCTCACCATGTCGAGCCCCGGTAGGCCTTTTAGCGGATTTTCTGATCTCCCTCTTTGATAAGGGTAGATCGATTTCGACTATCCGTGGTTATCGTTCAGCAATTGCCGCTATTCATGTCGGTTTTGCTGATGGTTCGGGGGTCTCTAACTCCTCTCTCTTGGCTAAGTTGACGCGGTCCTTCTTCTTGAAGCATCCCTCAACGTCCAAGTTCACTCCGTCTTGGAGTCTACCCAAGGTCTTGGATTGTTTGGCTAAGCCGCCCTTTGAACCTATGGGTAAAGCGTTGTTACATCAATTGACAGTGAAGACGCTTTTTCTGGACGCCATAGCCTCTGGGCAAAGGAGAAGTGTTCTTCATGCCCTTTGCCTTACCCCCAGACACATCCATTGGGAGACTGGAGGCGTGCGACTTGTTCCTTAGTCCTCGTTGTTGCGAAGAACCAGTCGGCTTCTTCGGGTCCAGTTGAGATTTTTCTTCACCCCTTGACAGATCTTTCCTCAGTTCCCAAGGATAAGGTCTGGTGCCCTGTGAGGGCCTTGAAATGGTACGTGGATAGGACCAAGACTTGCCCCAAGGATGATCAACTCTTCGTCATTACCCGTGAGTCCTTCTCCCCTGCATCTCGTGAGTCTATCTCGAGATGGCTTGTTGAAGCTATTCAGGCCGCCGGCCCTGAGGCTTTAATTTCGGGAGATAAGTCCCGTGCCCATGATACTAGGGGCATTAGTACTTCCTGGGCTCTTTTTCAGGGTGTGTCACTTATTGACATTATGAAGGCTGCCTACTGGCGTTCCCTCAATTCGTTCATCTCCTTTTATCTAAGAGATATTTTGTCTGATGAAGGATCCTTCTCTACTGTGACGTTGAGAGTGGCAACGTCTTCCCTGGAACCTCGTTAACCTTCCTCTTTGGGACATGCCACCCGTTTTGAGTGGGTGTTGGTCTAGCATAATAGGTAGATACACTGATTTATTGTAGTAAATCATTAAAATCAGAAGTGATTTTATTATTTGCTAGATAAATCTATGTATCTACCTATGCCCCTCCCTCCTCCCCTCTCCTCGCCTAGCAACATGTCCGAGGTTTGTTTTGGGGCTGCTCATTAAGAGGACGAGTGTGCGCGGGCGTCTTGCAACCTGCACGGAGGAAGGCGATGTCCTGGGTGGGGGGATATGCACAATTTGTGACTTTTGTACTCGAATGGCTTGCGTAGTCGGAGCCTGGCATAATAGGTAGATACATAGATTTATCTAGCAAATAATGAAATCAGTTCTGATTTTAATGGTCTAAAGTAGTTTGTCATGAATTACGAAATACTGAGTTGCAAGGTGAAATAGTCAAGCAGTTATTTTTAGAAAGACCCAATTTTTAACATGACAAGAGTATTCGGTGAGTCTTGTTTAATTTTGAACAAGATAATATTTGTTTTGACGTTTACATGGTCCAAGATATAACTAAATCATATTATGTTGCAGTCGGGTGACGGACAGAAGGGGCTGACATTTAAAGGAAAATGGAGTTAAGATACTTATACGAAAAGAAAAGGGGCAAGTGTCAAAATAAAAGTGGCGCTCTCAGACTGAATGCTGGCAAAATGTCAGACATGATGACAGGACACCTTTCAGGGTCCCAGAGGTACTTTCTTCCCCCTAAAAATGGGCATTCACCAAGCATGAAAATAGACCCAAAAGAATTGAAAACAAGCACTGATCACGATCAAAAGGGGCACTTAGAAAGGAAAAGGGTACTGTTACTGCAGTGATGCAGAAATGATATGATTATTTATTGTGACGCAATAATGATTGTTCAATTTATGAAGACGCGCCACAGTCGTGATTGTGTATTCATATAAATAAGCACGCGTAATTTCTGATTTGTTTTGAAAAAATTACTTTCCTTTTTTAACGTTAGTTTAGGGGTGGTATTCTGAAAATTGTTGTAACTTTTCTTTTAACTTTTGTTGTATCTTCCGGAGATAATACCTCGCTAATATTGTTGTAAGTTGGTATTCTGAAAATTGCCTTAAGTAGATATTATCTCTCTAAGGACCGCCTTTATATTATCTTTGACACGCCCATTTTTTGACACTTCACCAATCAAGATGGATTTTATATAGGTAGGTTAACCAATAGGAGAACCCCTTATGTCAAACATAAGGATGGTCTTTGCGCGTATATCAATTTCGGGCGTAGTTATTAAATTACGCGTTTTATAATAACCAGCGCTATTGGACTGCAATTAATTAACATAATGGCTCACCCTCTTCTGCTCGAACCAAGTCACATATTGATGTAAAATCATCGAATTCCACCTGTAATTTCTTTAAAATGTCTTCTCTATGAGATCTTGAATCACACACAGTCTCCATCTTGCTATTCGGGCATGTACTGTCTGATTCTGAGCTAGAAAAATTGCCGAGATCATGAGATACAACAGCTAGAAGCTGTTGTAAGTTTTGTTGTAGTTACCATGGAAGATAAAATACAACAAAAGATAAGATAATTTTCAGAATACCAATTATCTCATGATATTATCCTCAGCGCGCATATGTAAATTAGGATCATGCGCAGAATGAACAAAGATACAACAAAAGTTACAACAAAAGTTACAACCATTTTTAGAATACCAATTTTATCTTAAGTGTGGAGATACAACAATATTTGAGATAAAACAGTTTTCAGAATACCACCCTAGGTTTTCATTTTCTTTGGATGTAAACGTGATTTTATCGAAATCTGTGTTTGGACGGATAACAAGTTGTTTTTACATGCCGACTAGAAGTCTTGGAACCCAATTCAAGCACCAAAATAGTAAGTAGAATAATTTAACTCAATCACTTAATATTATACTGCATGTTTTGATTTATTATCAATTGATTAAGCATCAAATTATAATATTAGACACTATGATCCTCGTATGTAGAATCAATGTTTAAATGTATTTCGTTTCTTACTTTATTGTTACAGATTGCCATCTCAATCCGTAGTCTGTACTCACTACGTATACCGTATTCCTGATCACTCCTTATGTATGTTGATTCATGTTAATGAAAGTTATTAACACGTTTACAAGTACAATCGGAGTGTGAATGATGATTTCATGACTCGAAACTCCTCTAAGTTGAGGCAGCCACAGGTACTAACAGAGGTGATAAGGGGACTTATCACAAGGAAGAGGGACATTTGACACATGGTAATAGGGCACTTCTTAGAAAGGAAAAGTGGCACTACCTACAAGAGAAAGGGGGGTATTTCCATAAGAAGGAGGTTCACTTTTTATGTAAAGAGGGTATTTTTCTAATAGGGACACTTTACTATACAGAGAGGCACTTTTTATATAAATGGGGCACTCTCCTATGTAAAAACGTGCACTTTTCTTATTTGAAAGGGTCACTTCCCTTTGTAACAAAAATGCATTTTACCTTTGCATAAAGGGGCACTTCCATATCTAAAAGGGCACTTTTATGTAAAAAGGGACACTTTTTATGTAAAATGGGCACTGCCCCCCCCCATCCTGATAACAGTGCTCCCTCTGCTACAACTATCCCTGTAACCCCCCCCCCCCCAATCTTAGCTAATTTAATCTCCCTCCATGAACCCTATTCACCTCCTCTCCATCCTGTTAAATGGAAAATGCTCTGTGTATTATCAGATATTTGACTGTTACCTTAAAAATTGATATCTATTTTGGCTAGACACCTATCTACATGGCCAAGGTGGGGGAGGGGAGTATCTAGGTGCATGGGGGCAGGAAGGGAAACTGGGGGAAGGGTTACGCCCAGGATCTTCTTATCTTGTTTTAGAATATATCACATCATAAATTGATATATTTGTGCAGAATTTCCTTCATACAGCTCACATATATGATACAATGTGCATAACATCCATATTTCTGGATCATGGAAGGGGGTCACCCCCACCATACCCCCCTCCCCCCGACCCTGATCCCGAACCCGGTATTGGTGGCTCCCCTTCTAAAATCAAAAGTTAGTCCATAAGGAAGCTCTTTACAGAAAAGGGTGCTTTTATCCACCTTGTAACGGTAATTACGCTAAGCCACCCCACTATTAGGCCAACCTGGAAATGCACTTGAGGATCGATGATCTGATTTTGTCTTAGAAGCTTGAGGTAAATGTTTACAGGTTCTATGGCTATGGTTGTAGCTATATTCAACACGTTTGTATTGCAATATTTTAAGTGCTGTTTGTATGAAACTTGGCAATTGAGGGTCTAAAAAGTAATGCGTGTTACAATAAATTATTGAAGTGCTTCACTTTAAAATTATTATTCTCTGGGCCCATTCGTCTGTGGGTCTCTTCATGAAGGTTTATTAAAAACCCAGTCAATATATTCACATCAGTTTATATACCTAGAGATCTGATGATCTGATTATATTTTGGAAGACTGAGATGAAAGTTAAATCCTCTAACCACAATTTGAAACACATTTGATACGTGTTCGGTAGTGCAGTACCGTATTTTATGAGCTGTTTGGATTTCATTAAACTTGGCACTTGTAAGCCCAAGAAGTAGACACTCTTTGACCTTTTCAAGGTCAAATGGTTTTACAGTGCTAGAAACAGAAAGGATTACCCCAACCCATAATTTACTATTTCAATCGTAGAGATATTCTGTTTTTAGCTCATCAACTGAATGCATCGTTTTACATTGATCTTGAGCTAGTTTCTTTTAATAGATACTCTTTTTCAAGGTATTGTGCATTGGCGAATCTGGACCTCGATTCAAGGGGGGGGGGGGACATCTGAGCCAAGGGTGATCCACCTAGAAAATAAAAATAAAATTACCTTCCCGGTCCCAACCTGCCGGAGAGGGGGGGGGGGGGTCAGGGTGACAGACCTTTCTTTCATCCATATCTTCATAATTTGTAAATTATAGTTTGGGTTTACTCATTATCCTGATATACATGTATTGTAATCTAATGCCATCAGCATGCTGATTTTATATCAATTTGAAAGCGAGCCTAAAATTCCTTCAGTGACTAAAAGTTTTTGGGCAGATTCATTCATAAGCTTTTTCTCAAAGTTTTTGTACAGTATCATTCTCTATAATTCATGCTTTAATAAACTATTCATTTGTACGATTGAAGACATCTCATATATAATATATAAGAATGTTGCTAAAATTCAAATTGTCGAGCTTGATTTCTAGCTTCTTACTTCAAAAATGTTGAGGGAGAAAATTTCTGACAAATTATCCACCATTTATGAAATTTTTAAGAACGATTTGAATATAAATAACCTGGAAATAATTCCTTCATAGTGACTGAAAAGTCTGTTGATTTTTTTCTTCATAGTTGAACATTTGAAGAATAAACACAATATCACTAGCTATATGAAAGGGGATGGGGGGCAACTTGCCCCCCCCCCCATATAGCTAGTGGTATTGTATTCATTCTCTGATTGCACTTGATACATGCATATCTGTGTGTTTGTAAATATTTCAAGTTCTGAATGTGAAACAATTTTCTTAATTTTCCCATTAACATTGAGATTTTTAATTTTTTTCCTTCTTTGTTGTATTCAATGTTAATCAAAGCTGTTTTTATGATATCTCTTAGTAGAAATTACTGCAATTCCAAAGCAATACACTTTTGTAGAGACTTAAATGTACTATGCCTTTTAACCCTTTCAAGACAATAGACATTTTGTGGTTTTGCCCAATAACTTTTGATTCAGAGCTCTAAAAAATATACCAGATGCATGAGTAGAAAGAGCAATAATTTCTGCACACACTATGTCCATTTTTATTGCATGACCATACTGCGTTTGATGCCAGGAATTTTAAAAATGAGAATAATCTTTAAAATCCCTAAATTGGCAACACATTGACAGGTTCAAAATCATTGTTTTTCATCAAAATTGGCAATTTTTTCAACTAATCAACAAAATATCTAACCATGTATATTGTTTTCAAAGACATTACCCCTTATTAGAACCCTGCAGCACTAAAAGAAAAATATTATTGTTGCCAATTTGAAGAACAAAATCTGATCAAATTTAGCCCTTAAATAATTCTTGTCCTGAAAGGGTTAAAGAGTTGCACATTGGAAATAAAATGAAAAAATGAAATAAAAATGGTTTTAATGACTCTTTGTTGTTGATCTTCAATTTGTTTACATTCATGAAGAAAAAAAAGTGTACATGTACTTCCGGATACAGTTTACTCAGTTTACTCAGCTCTGGTTCTACCTTCACACTGAGGAGCTATGGAGAGCCACAAAGGGCAACAAACTGCTGCCAAGACCGCCAAAAAGTTCTGATTCATCAATTTTTGGCTCTTGTGAAGCTCTTCGTGGTTATAAGTAGCCCCCAGCCCATTTGCACCTTTCTATCATAATCTGTACTGTCAACTTTTATTTTTACGAATAATTTTCTAAAGCAAGTATTAAATAATATAGATTTTTGACCATAATTCCGTAAAAAAGTGGTTATCAATGAATTAAAATATAGAGTCCAACCGTAAAAATTACGGTGGATGGTTGGCAACTTGCTGCGCGACTTTCCATCGTAATTTTTACGGGTAATTTTTTTTACAGTGTAAGTAAACTGGCTTAACTTGTATTCAGATCAAATTTAAGCACTTTACTTTAGGAAGCCGACTTTAAGGCAAAATACTTACTGCTGTCCATTGTGACGTCACATATCCTGTCCAAAAACATGCGCAATAAATGCGTCCCAGTAGATGTGCGCTTATATGATTTGCTTCTGCGCACCTTGTAGAGCTCTGCTAATGAGGTAATTTGCTTAAGTCTGCTAGAGAGCTGTCTTAAGACTCAGGGTAAAATACTTATCCAAATGATTCTATGGAATATCAAAATTGCTTCAGTATTTTATCTCAGCCGATAACTAAGTAAACTACTTATATTTCATTCTTAAGTATTGAATTGAATACGGGCCCAGGACCTTTATTTTCCTCTCCCCTTTTTTCTTTCTTTTTTACTTCTTTGCTTTACCACTTTGAGCAACTCTCCTTTTATGACGTCTCGCGCTCTCTCTCTCTCTCTCTCTCTAGATGCGCTTTATGCTTATTTTACGCTTCTCATCATGGACCTTAATTTATTTTATTGCGCAGTATTTCTTTCTAATCTTCTTTTGTGACGCCATGTATTTTGTGAATTGCACTTTTCATTTTATCTCCCTTTTTAAAAAGCACCAAACCCATACTTTCCTTTGTTGCGTCATTTCTTACGCGTCCAGTTTCTTTTTTTACTTGTATCATGGCTACTCATGAGTCATCTTAAATATTTCCATCTTAACCCTTTCAGGACAGGAATTATTTAAGGGCTAAATTGATATTTTGTTCTTCACATTGGCAATAATAATATTTTTCTTTTAGTGCTACATGGTTCTAATAAGGTGTGATGTTTTTTAAAACAATATTCATGGTTAATTTTTTTTTTGCAAAGTTGAAAAATTGCCAATTTTGAGGAAAATGATTTTGAACCTCTCAATGTGTGGCCAATTTAAGGATTTTAAAGCTTATTGTTGTTTTAAAAATTCCTGGCATCAAACGCAGTATGGTCATGAAACAAAAATACATTAGTGTATGCAGAAAATTTTGCTCTTCCTACTCATGCATCTGGTATATTTTTTAGAGCTCTGAATCAAAAATTTTAGAGCCAAACCACAAAATGTGGTCAATTGTCTTGAAAGGGTTGATGTTTGAAACTACACACCAACTCTTTCCTACTTTTGTGGCCTCACTTCCTAGCGCTTACATCATGCGTGCAAATCACTGTTATTATTATTTGTATCTTGGCAACTTATGCGTCTTCTTTATTTCTTGCATCTGATTGTTTATTTTCAGTCTTACTTTGATAAAGGTCTTTGACGGAAACGTCAGTCTAGATTTTTGGCTCCTGCGCTTTTTTGTTGTTGTTTGTTTGTTTTTATTCCTGAGTATCTACTCTTTCTTCGATATGTATATTTGTGTGTGTGTATGTATATATATATATATATATATATATATATATATATACAAATATAGTTTCGCTAACGAGTACTATGCCCAGAAGAAGGGAGTGGCTATGGGCACGAAGATGGGGCCAAGTTACGCGTGTGTCTCTTCGTCGGCCATGTTGAGGAGGACATGTTGGAGAATTATCAGCACGTCAAGCCTGTCCTCCTCAAACGCTACATTGACGACTACGTCGGCATCTTCACCTCGTCTCCAGATTATTTGGACAATTTCATCGAGCACTGCAACGGCTATCACCCTTCACTTAGATTCACCAAGGACATCTCTGATGAATGTGTTACGTTTTTGGACGTTTCTGTGAGCATCCAAGGCCGTCGTCTAGCCACCGATGTGCATTACAAGGCAACAGACTCACACTCATACCTCAGATTTGACTCCTGTCATCCACCTACATGTAAAAGGGCGTTCCCTTTCTCCCAGTTTCTCATGCTGAGAAGAATCTGCAGCGATGACAACCTATTCGAGAGCAGAGTCGACGAAATGGTAGATTTCTTTACCGACAGAGGTTACCCCGTCAAGATTATTGAAGAGGCTAAGGCAAAGGATTTCTACCATCACCCAACAACAAGCTCTCAGCAAGAGGCACAATGCTGCAAGCTCTTGCACCCCTCTTGTGCTGACCTACAGCAGGACGACAGAACGGATCGCCCGTGCCATCCGTGGTAATCTCAACCTTCTGGAGTCCGACCCAGCAACGGAAAACATCTTTGGAGCGGACCCTTTCATCACTGCCTACAGAAGAGATAGGAATCTCAAGAACTTCCTGGTCCGCTCTAAACTGCCAGGCAATCATTAGTGCCATGACGACGCCTCTCCCGGGACCACGAAATGCTCACGGCCTAGATGCAAGACCTGCGCCCTTGATTCTTGTGATGACGTCTTGGGTCCCAAAGGCGCTTGGAGTACACGAGGACAGTACAGCTGCGTCACCAGTAACGTCATATATGGGCTGACCTGCACCGTCTGCGATATGGTCTACATTGGTGAAACACTTGCGATCCATACGCCTCAACACTCCTGGGTTGCCAGTCGCTCGACACTTCAACTTAGCCAATCATTCATCGAAGGACGTCAAAGTTTCTGTTCTGCGAACCTGCGCGGACGAGAGACAGAGGAAGACCATGGAGGAGAGGATAATCTTCAAACTGGGAACTTTCCAGCCGCTTGGCATGAATGCCACTTTTTGTTCATTCAAGATCAGCCAATGAACACTAATTGTATGAACTCTAATTGATTGGAATTTATTGGACTTTACTCTTCTCTTCTCTCTCTCCCCCCCCCCCCTTTTTTTTTTTTTTTTTTTGGTGCCACCTTAATCTTGGCTTTTCATTTACTTTTTGAATTGCGCGTCAATTCATGTCTTGCCTCTTTGTTGCGTCATTCTTACTGCTTTGATCATGGCTTTTAATTTCTTTTCAAAATACGCACAAAATTTTTTTATTTTTCTTTGTGGCGTCACTTGCGACCAAAATCTCAATTCTCGCGCCTAATTTTTTGTATCCAAGCAACTGCCCGCGTCTTCATAATTCATGCAATCTGATTATTATTTTGAATGTGTTCAGTCTTTTACTTTGATAAAGGTTTGTGACTGAAACGTCAGTAAATTTTACGTCTTGCGGTGTTTTTATTTCAACATAATTGTTTGCTATTTCAACACACCGACACAGAACCTTCTTGATATATATATATATATATATATATATATATATATACATATATATATATATGTGTGTGTGTGTGTGTGTGTGTATATATATATATATATATATACATATATATAAACATATAAATATATATATATATATATATATAAAATAAAGGATGACTCGAATGCATTGAATGCCAATTCCAAGTATTATATATATATAATTTTCGGTTTTGTTACATTAGCATATCTGTCCACTGGATCAGATGACCACCAAGAAAGTTTGGTTGACGATCAGGAAGAGGCTGATGACTACGGGAAAGACCGTTGACTGTCAGGAAAGTCTGATATTTATCTACTATGGAAGAACGAACATATGATGATGGAATACTGGCTGGGAGTCGCCCAGGATAAAAAGGTCCCAAGTTTACAAAGTTGATGAACTGGAAACGACAAGTGACGACGATTTGGATGTTCTGGAATCAACGGCAGATATGTTATTGGATGAATCTACCAATACGTTTGCATCGACAAGTGTGAATACGTGCGTCATTTGTGAATGCCGATTTAAGGGAGCCAGAGGCGTGAGGATACATCAAGCAAAGACGAAATGTGGTGAGTCTTTGAACCGTATATTTTCGGATAGTAATTCGGAGCATGACGATGGTTTGGTTAATTCCCACAATGCCAGAGACTCATGACAGGAGGATTTTGCAGAAAGCAGAACGCCGTTCTTTAATAAAGTGGCCAAAAATGACAAATACTTCTGAATGGACTGACTTTGATGAAGATGCTGCCAGTAATGTTAAAATGTTGATGCATGGTACTGTTGAGCAGAAGTTGAGCACATATGAGAAGATTGTTCATGCTATAGCAGTTCAGCATTTTGGTGTTAGTGATGTACACACTCATCGTGGACCTAACTTGAGTAGGAGGAAGCGTCGTCTTCGAGATCTTCGGAAGCAGCAACGGGATATACGGAAACGTCTTCGTGAGGCACCAGATGATGAGAAAGAAGGACTCACAGTGTTAGGTGATCAGATTCACAATGAGATTTTGTTACTGAGGCGGAAAGAAAGAGCATCGAAGAGGAGGAGGGAGAGGAAGAGAACAAGGAGTAAGTTCATGCGTGACCCTTTCAAGACCGCAAAGAATCTCCTTCAACCTGTTCCGAAGTCACAACTCAATTGCTCAAAGGAAGATTTAGATAGACATCTTCAGCAGACATATTCGTCTACATCTAGTGGAGAGTTCGAACCTTGGAAGGATAGTATTCCACCAGATCCACCATCAGGGGCCCTTTTGCACAAAACTTGCGTTTGAACGCAACTCAGGAAAATCAAACGCAACTTTATTTTCAGCCAATCAGAAGTGCGCATTAAGGACTTGCGTTTGATTTTTAGGAGTTGCGATCAAACGCAAGTTTTGTGCAACGGGCCCCTGGTCAGTTTGATGATTCACTGCCACATTTTCAGGAGCTAAAAGATGTTTTACGGAAGGCTAGGAATGCTTCTTCTCCTGGTCAGAATGGGATTCCGTACAAGATGTATAAGAAATGTCCCCGTCTTCTGAGGATTATTGGAATCTTATGCACGTAGTATGGAGAACTAAACATATTCCTGTGCAGTGGAGAGTTGCCGAGGTGATATACATTCCAAAGTCTACGACGCCGAATGAGACAACCATTACAAATTTTCGCCCTATTGCACTGCTGAACATAGAGGCTAAGATGTTTTTCGCTATTCCAGCGAAGCGTATTGAGAAGTATATGAGGGAGCACCACTGCTTGGATACTACAGTCCAGAAGGGAGGAGTAGGAGGTCATCCTGGTGTTTGGGAGCATGTTGCTACACTTTGGGAAGTTATCAAGGATGCAAAAACTTCTCAGAAGAACTTGGCTGCAATTTGGCTCGATCTCGCGAATGCATATGGTTCGGTTCCTCATGCTGCTATTTCATTCGCCCTGAAGTGGTATCATCTCCCGGAGTCACTGATATCTTTAATTGACAATTATTATTCTGGTTTATACGCTAGATTTTCTGTTAAGGACTGGAACTCAGAGTGGCAGAAATTCTCAGTAGGAATCTTCATGGGGTGTACCTTATCTCCAATACTCTTCGTCATCACTTTCAATCTCTTGAACGATTACTTGAAGTTGACGCCTGTTAAGCAATATCATCTGAAGAAAAGGGACTTCGACATTCCTTATTTGAAGGAATATATGGATGATATAACTATAGTTACTTCATCAGTGGAAAGCGCTACATTGGTACTCGCCAAAGTGAATGACTTCATGCGGTGGAGCAGAATGAGAATTAAGCCAGTGAAGTCGAGATCCTTAGTTGTAGAGAGAGGCAAAGTGAAAGACATCGAACCTTTCTCAGTTGACGGACAGACGATACCAGGAGTACAGACTAAACCAGTCAAATTTCTTGGCCGTTTAATGGATGGAAGCCTGAATGATAAGGGTGCTCGCCAAGATATGATGGACTTGCTGAACAGTTGGCTGCAGGTCATTGACAAGAGTGCTCTGACTGGTGTCATGAAGTGCTGGATTTATCAATATCTTATTGTGCCGAGAATTCAGTGGAAACTCATGATATATGATGTACCAGTCTCACAAGTGGAGAAGATGGAGGTCATCGTCTCAAAGAAGCTACGTCGTTGGCTAGGCGTCTGCAGAAGTTTGACAAGTGCTGCACTATACTGCCACCAGACAATGCTTCGTTTTCAGATAGAGGGACTCACAACAACACTCAAGAAGACGGTGGTGAATGCAGCATTACAATTGCGACACAGTAAGGACAATGTTTCCACTTCTGTCAAGCCACAGACGCGTTGCGGCCGTAAGTGGAATGCCGAGAGAGCAATAGCTAGAGCAGAGGAAAATTTGCGGATGGAGGACCTGGTGAGAGGCCAAGTTGGTCACCAAGGGTTAGGAGCTGGTCATATTCGCAAGCCTATTCACAAGCTAAGCCAACGTGAGGTTAGGACAGAGGTCACTAACCTAGTAGGCAAGGAACATGATGATGCACGCTACATCAGAGCAGTACAGATGCCAATTCAAGGGGCTTGGACAGCGTGGGAAGGGATACAGCAGAAGAAGTTGTCATGGAGGGATCTCTTCGACATGAGCCCGACATTGCTGCAGTTTTGGGTCGGTGCAACTTACGACACAGCTGCTTCACCAGCCAACTTGAAGAGATGGGGCCTAAGTGAAGACGATGCCTGCCCGCTTTGCAGTCAGCGTGCAACATCAACCCATATTCTGGCAGGTTGCCCGACTAGTCTTCAACGGGGCCGTTATACGTGGAGGCACAACCGAGTGCTTGACATTATTGGTTGTGCAATTAAACGCAGACTTGAAGAACACAACAAGAAGCCTGTTCAGACCCAACCTCCGAGAATTCGTTTTGTTAGGAAGGGTGAATGGAAGCAAGGCAGGATTACCACAGCAAGAAAGAGAACCAGTCTTGACGGCGCGAATGACTGGAATATTTTAATAGATCTGAAGGAAAGGCTTGTTTTCCCTCCTTCCATTGCGGTTACCAATTTGCGTCCAGACATCGTTATTTGGTCTCCATCGACTAAGAGGGTGCTTCTTATGGAGCTGACTGTACCAGATGAAGCTGGAATGCAGAGAGCGCATGAGAGAAAGGTAAGGAAATACTCAGAGCTCCTGCTGGAAGCAGCGCAAAACGGTTGGAACGCTGTACTTTTGCCGGTCGAGGTTGGGTGCCGAGGTTTTTCCAACCACTCTCTCCTTAGTGCACTCTCTCGACTTGGCGTAGGGGCAAGAGAGAAGAAGAAGATTGACATGCTGGTCTGCTCATGCGCACTAAAGTCTTCATTTCACCTGTGGCTTTTGAAGGATTCTAGAGGATGGACCCGACCTACTTAACTTGCCAGACATGACCACGCGTCGCTGATCGCGCTGTGGCTACTACGCGGTATACCATCACACAGTGGGAGTCATGTTCGCGACGCACATCAACAAACAGGTTAGTTTGAAATCCGTCTGGCCAGGGGCAGTCGCACATTTGTGTGGCTGTCTTCAGAAACGGATATTTCTTAACATCCTTGTCACACCCTGGTCACGTCACTGATGAAGAGTGCGACTAACCTGTTTGTTTTTGTTTTTGTTTTTGTTTTTTGGATGCTCTCCGCCTGCCAGAATGGAGAGATCATCTGCCAATTTTCGGTTTTGTTACATATATATAAACATATAAAATTCTGCAAAGCGACCCGTCGACGAGGAGAGTCTTCCAAGATCTTCCCCTAGTTGCCTACAAAAAGGACAGGAGTTTACGAGAGCTCCTGGTTCACTCACGCATGAAACCAGTACAAGCGGCAGATCAGCGTCCAGCCGGCTATCACGGGCGGAAAACGACATAAACATGCCAAACTATACAACTATACAACTGTCAAGTAGATGTATAGTTTTGACCAATCAGAACACAGGAAACTATACAACTATACAAATATGCAACTGTTAGCAGCTACGCATGCATAGTTGCATAGTCGTACAGCAAGCGGGCCAAAGTGCCATAAATACGAACAACTATACATCAGTACTGCTGTAGAGTAGATGTATAGTTTTAACCAATCAGATCACAGGAAACTATACAACTATACATCTATTCCCGCAGTCTGGAATAGATGTATAGTTTTAGCCAATCAGATCACAGGAAACTATACAACTATACATCTACTCCCGCAGTCTGGAATAGATGTATAGTTTTAGCCAATCAGATCACAGGAAACTCTAAAACTATACATCTACTCCCGTAATCTCGAATAGATGTATAGTTTTAAAGTGATTGATTAACTTTGTGAAAAATTATAAAATCAGCTCAAATGCCAGTGAATTGTGTGCAGTCCTCTAACTATATATATAATTAAGGATATGTGAAAGTATGAGAGAAAATGGAACCCGTTTACTATCCTAAAAAAGAGAAAATCGCGATCAATCGCTAGCGCAAGTCGCTCGGCTTCTTCGCTGCACTGCAGTCACAAAAACCAAGCACCAGCGCTTGGCGATTTCAGAGCGGGTTTCCAGCCCGTACGGTATTCTGTGATAGAGCGAGGTATGCCAACCCTAAGAGTTCTTTAGGGTTCGGTGGTACTCTATCCCGACATCAATGTTCAATCGTAAATATCTTAATATATAAACGACCGATCAGCTTATAAAACTCAGGCGATTCCCGGCTGAGCTAAAGGTTTGCAATTATGATTACAGCATTAGCTGGAACAGTGACTTTTTTTTTCAATCCTGGGCAAAGTTAATCAATCAAAGAGGATAGATACGACCTGACGATATGTGTCCTGATGCAGTGTCATGGAGGCAGTGATGAAGAACGGAGACGCCGAGAAGAACGGATGATTCATCGCCTTGGATGTTTGCAGCCACATGGACTCAAAGTGTCATTCCACTCCTTCCCACTTACGCAGCTTTTTTCTTGTAGAAGTTTTTTTTCTTTCTTTTTCTCTCTCTTTCCTCTCTTTTTTTTTTTTCTCTCTCTTTTTTCTCTTTCTTGTTTTTTTCTCTTTTTCTCTTTTCTTGTTTTCTTTCTGTTTTTCTTTCTTTTCTATTGTCTCTTTCTCTCTCTCTCTCCCTTCTCCCTTCCTTTCTTCTCTCCCTTTTCTCTTTCCACCTCCTTTCTCCCCTTTCCCCCTCTCTTCTTTTGCCTTCCTTTGTTTCCTTTATGACGTGTTTCCATTTTTGCGCCTTGGTGCATTACTGGGATGCGCACTTTATTTTGACGCTTCTTCAGATATTTTGTTTTCATGCAAAATAAAAGTCTTGTCATAACTTGACAAACCCCTATGGGCGAAAATTCGTTATCTCAAATCTCGATCTCACGGAAGTTTTATTTACTTCTCTTTTTGATATTCCTACTTATCTCTGAGCAGAAATTTGTGTTTATATATATATATACACACACACACACATATATATATATATATATATATATATATATATATATATATATATATATTATGTATAATTTCCTGGTACATATATATATGTGTGTGTGTGTGTGTGTGTGTGTGTGTACCAGACATTGTAATCTCGTCAACTCAACTGAGGAAGATCATTCTGATAGAGCTGACAGTGCCGGAGGAAGGGGGGATGGAACGTGCGCATGAGAGAAAACTGTCGAAATATGAGGAACTCATTTTGAGGAACTCATTAAAGACAGGAAATGGGGAGCGAAGATATTCGCTGTGGAAGTTGGCATCAGAGGTTTCTCTAACGGGACCCTCGGATACATGCTCAGAAGGCTGCGCACTTAGGGCTTCCTTCTGCCTATGGTTGAAAAGAAATGACATCACCTGGGTGGGTGGGGATGACACCTAGGTTTCCGGCCATACAAGATGACGCGCTCTAGCTACTGACGCACATCCTCAGTGATCGCGCATCAAATCTATCCCCACCAGTGATATATCATCATAATTTCCTGAAGAAGCCTGATAGGCGAAATATTGAACTTTTTGTGTCAAACAGAGTGATTTATTCTGTGTCCCTCTCGATTTTTAATCTCCGTCGCAAAACTTTTTGAACTATATATAATGTAGCGGTCCCCCCCCCCCCCCCCCCCCTTAATTTATTCTACAAACAAGATTCTGTTTGGGGTTCAATTTTGGACACCACTTGTGTAGAATTAGTTTTTACCAGGAAAATTGGTATTTCTTGATATAATTCTTACCTTGTTGAGGTCAGTCTGGAGGAAAAATTACTCCTGTCACTTTGATATGAGAAGTTGTATTTCTCATCAATTAATTCATTTATTGAGATAAACTTGTATTTAACACGAGTCTGCTTTCAGTGCATGCATGATTTTATTGTATATAGTACAGCTGTGAAATACGTCATAATAAGCATTTACATCACAATGGAGAAATAGATCAAAGTCATGAATACTTATATATGCAGATAATGCGCGTGTTAAAGTGACCAATGTGTGTGTAGCGCGATGCGCATATTTACCAATTGCGTTGCGCGTAGCAGACCCCCCAGGCAGTATAAATAGCGCGGCTGACCTAGATAAGGTTTACTTTGTGTTAGCCGCACTGACTCATTTGCATTCAAGTCACGTAGATTCGGAGAGAAAGAAACAGAGAGAGGGCAAGGTAAATAAAGTTAATAAACCTAGCCTTGATCGAGGTCAAGATTTTATCGAGGTCAAGATTTTATCTTTACTACTTTTTGGCATCAAGAGTCATTACTATGGCAACGGAGTTTCCGACACATTCAAAAAATATGTCTTGCACATCTCCATCTCAAGACAAATGTGTGTGCCAAATTTCATGAGCATTGCTCGAAAAATGAGGAAGTAGTTCGATGCACAAGATTTCAACCTGATTTATTGCCATAAAATTTCATGGGCATTGCTCGAAGAATGAGGAAGTAGTTCAATGCACAAGATTTCAACCTGATTTATTGCCATAATATGCCGTTACTATGGCAACGGAGTTTCCGACACATTCAAAAAATATGTCTTGCACATCTCCATCCCAAGACAAATGTGTGTGCCGAATTTCATGAGCATTGCACGAAAAATGAGGAAGTAGTTCGATGCACAAGATTTCAACCTGATTTATTGCATAATATGCCGTTACAATGGCAACGGAGTTTCCGACACATCCAAAAAATATGTCTTGCACATCTCCATCTCAAGACAAATGTGTGTGTAAAATTTCATGAGCAGTGCTCGAAAAATGAGGAAGTAGTTCGATGCATAAGATTTCAACCTGATTTATTGCCATAATATGTCATTACTATGGCAACGGAGTTTCCGACACATTCAAAAAATATGTCTTGCACATCTCCATCCCAAGACAAATCTGTGTGCAAAATTTCATGAGCATTGCTCGAAAAATGAGGAAGTAGTTCGATGCACAAGATTTCAACCTGATTTATTGCCATAATATGCCGTTACTATGGCAACGGAGTTTCCGACACATTCAAAAAATATGTCTTGCACATCTCCATCCCAAGACAAATCTGTGTGCAAAATTTCATGAGCATTGCTCGAAAAATGAGGAAGTAGTTCAATGCACAAGATTTCAACCTGATTTATTGCATAATATGCCGTTACAATGGCAACGGAGTTTCCGACACATTCAAAAAATATGTCTTGCACATCTCCATCTCAAGACAAATGTGTGTGCAAAATTTCATGAGCATTGCTCGAAAAATGAGGAAGTAGTTCGAAGCATAAGATTTCAACCTGATTTATTGCCATAATATGTCATTACTATGGCAACGGAGTTTCCGACACATTCAAAAAATATGTCTTGCACATCTCCATCTCAAGACAAATGTGTGTGCAAAATTTCATGAGCATTGCTCGAAAAATGAGGAAGTAGTTCGATGCACAAGATTTCAACCTGATTTATTGCCATAATATGTCATTACTATGGCAACGGAGTTTCCGACACATTCAAAAAATATGTCTTGCACATCTCCATCCCAAGACAAATCTGTGTTTAAAATTTCATGAGCATTGCTCGAAAAATCAGGAAGTAGTTCGATGCACAAGATTTCAACCTGATTTATTGCCATAATATGCCGTTACTATGGCAACGGAGTTTCCGACACATTCAAAAAATATGTCTTGCACATCTCCATCTCAAGACAAATGTGTGTGCAAAATTTCATGAGCATTGCTCGAAAAATGAGGAAGTAGTTCGATGCACAAGATTTCAACCTGATTTATTGCCATAATATGTCATTACTATGGCAACGGAGTTTCCGACACATTCAAAAAATATGTCTTGCACATCTCCATCCCAAGACAAATCTGTGTTTAAAATTTCATGAGCATTGCTCGAAAAATCAGGAAGTAGTTCGATGCACAAGATTTCAACCTGATTTATTGCCATAATATGCCGTTACTATGGCAACGGAGTTTCCGACACATTCAAAAAATATGTCTTGCACATCTCCATCCCAAGACAAATGTGTGTGCCGAATTTCATGAGCATTGCTCGAAAAATGAGGAAGTAGTTCGATGCACAAGATTTCAACCTGATTTATTGCCATAATATGCCTTTACTATGGCAACGGAGTTTCCGACACATTCAAAAAATATGTCTTGCACATCTCCATCCCAAGACAAATGTGTGTGCCGAATTTCATGAGCATTGCTCGAAAAATGAGGAAGTAGTTCGATGCACAAGATTTCAACCTGATTTATTGCCATAATATGCCGTTACAATGGCAACGGAGTTTCCGACACATTCAAAAAATATGTCTTGCACATCTCCATCCCAAGACAAATCTGTGTGCAAAATTTCATGAGCATTGCTCGAAAAATGAGGAAGTAGTTCGATGCACAAGATTTCAACCTGATTTATTGCCATAATATGCCGTTACTAAGCCAACAGAGTTTCCGACACATTCTAAAAATATGTCTTGCACATCTCCATCCCAAGACAAATCTGTGTGCAAAATTTCATGAGCATTGCTCGAAAAATGGGGAAGTAGTTCGATGCACAAGATTTCAACCTGATTTATTGCCATAATATGCCGTTACTAAGCCAACAGAGTTTCCGACACATTCTAAAAATATGTCTTGCACATCTCCATCCCAAGACAAATCTGTGTGCCAAATTTCATGAGCATTGCTCGAAAAATGAGGAAGTAGTTCGATGCACAAGATTTCAACCTGATTTATTGCCATAATATGCCGTTACTAAGCCAACAGAGTTTCCGACACATTCAAAAAATATGTCTTGCACATCTCCATCCCAAGACAAATCTGTGTGCCAAATTTCATGAGCATTGCTCGAAAAATGAGGAAGTAGTTCGATGCACAAGATTTCAACCTGATTTATTGACATAATATGCCGTTACAATGGCAATTTTTTTTCCGACACATTCAAAAAATATGTCTTGCACATCTCCATCCCAAGACAAATGTGTGTGCAAAATTTCATGAGCATTGCTCGAAAAATGAGGAAGTAGTTCGATGCACAAGATTTCAACCTGATTTATTGCCATAATATGCCGTTACTATGGCAACGGAGTTTCCGACACATTCAAAAAATATGTCTTGCACATCTCCATCCCAAGACAAATGTATGTGCCAAATTTCATGAGCATTGCTCGAAAAATGAGGAAGTAGTTCGATGCATCAGATTTCAACCTGATTTATTGCCATAATATGTCATTACTATGGCAACGGAGTTTCCGACACATTCAAAAAATATGTCTTGCACATCTCCATCCCAAGACAAATCTGTGTGCAAAATTTCATGAGCATTGCTCGAAAAATGAGGAAGTAGTTCGATGCACAAGATTTTAACCTGATTTATTGCCATAATATGCCGTTACTATGGCAACGGAGTTTCCGACACATTCAAAAAATATGTCTTGCACATCTCCATCCCAAGACAAATGTGTGTGCCGAATTTCATGAGCATTGCTCGAAAAATGAGGAAGTAGTTCGATGCACAAGATTTCAACCTGATTTATTGCCATAATATGCCTTTACTATGGCAACGGAGTTTCCGACACATTCAAAAAAAATGTCTTGCACATCTCCATCCCAAGACAAATCTGTGTGCCAAATTTCATGAGCATTGCTCGAAAAATGAGGAAGTAGTTCGATGCACAAGATTTCAACCTGATTTATTGCCATAGTATGCCATTACAATGGCAACGGAGTTTCCGACACATTCAAAAAATATGTCTTGCACATCTCCATCTCAAGACAAATGTGTGTGCAAAATTTCATGAGCATTGCTCGAAAAATGAGGAAGTAGTTCGATGCACAAGATTTCAACCTGATTTATTGACATAATATGCCGTTACAATGGCAACGGAGTTTCCGACACATTCAAAAAATATGTCTTGCACATCTCCATCCCAAGACAAATGTGTGTGCCGAATTTCATGAGCATTGCTCGAAAAATGAGGAAGTAGTTCGATGCACAAGATTTCAACCTGATTTATTGCCATAATATGCCGTTACAATGGCAACGGAGTTTCCGACACATTCAAAAAATATGTCTTGCACATCTCCATCTCAAGACAAATCTGTGTGCAAAATTTCATGAGCATTGCTCGAAAAATGAGGAAGTAGTTCGATGCACAAGATTTCAACCTGATTTATTGACATAATATGCCGTTACAATGGCAATTTTTTTTCCGACACATTCAAAAAATATGTCTTGCACATCTCCATCCCAAGACAAATGTGTGTGCAAAATTTCATGAGCATTGCTCGAAAAATGAGGAAGTAGTTCGATGCACAAGATTTCAACCTGATTTATTGCCATAATATGCCGTTACTATGGCAACGGAGTTTCCGACACATTCAAAAAATATGTCTTGCACATCTACATCCCAAGACAAATCTGTGTGCCAAATTTCATGAGCATTGCTCGAAAAATCAGGAAGTAGTTCGATGCACAAGATTTCAACCTGATTTATTGCCATAATATGCCGTTACAATGGCAACGGAGTTTCCGACACATTCAAAAAATATGTCTTGCACATCTCCATCCCAAGACAGATGTGTGTGGTGAATTTCATGAGCATTGCTCGAAAAATGAGGAAGTAGTTCGACGTGCAAGATATGCAACGGAGCGACCGCCCGACCGCCCGACCGCCCGATTCCTATATATCCCCTTCAAACTTCGTTTGGCGGAGTTATAAAAAGCTTTTAAATAACAATTAACCAGGCAATGATTCGGTATTAAATGAAATGATAAAGATAAGTAGCAAACCAATGATCTCATTACTAACAAAGTTGTTCAACTTCATACTAGATTGTGGCAAAGTTCCTACGGACTGGACAATAGGTATCCTTTGTCCGATATATAAAAAGAAGGGCTCGGTGAAAGAACCAGATAATTATCGTCCCATTACATTATTAAGCTGTTTAGGTAAACTATTCAAATCTATCTTAAATGACCAAATCTCTGGTTATGTTGATATTTGTAACTTGATGGGTGAAGAACAGGCAGGATTCGGAGAGGATTATTGTGCTCTTGATCATATATTTGTTCTTTATTGTCTAATAGATAATTATTTATCTCAAAAGAAGAGAATATCCTGTGCATTCATTGATTATAAGGAAGCTTTTGACTCTGTAAAAAGACACTTATTGTGGTAAAAAATGCTCAAGTATAACATTGACGGCAAAATCCTCAAAGTGATTCGGAATATGTATGACAGCGCAAAATCTTATGTTATGAATAATGGACAACGGTCTGAGCTCTTTGAGTGTAATATATGAGTAAGGCAAGGAGATAATCTATCCCCTCTGCTGTTTGCAATCTTTATTAACCCTTTCAAGACAATAGACCACATTTTGTGGTTTGGCTTAATAACTTTTGATTCAGAGCTCAAAAAAATATACTAGATGCATGAGTAGAAAGAGCAAAAATTTCTGCACAAACTATGTCCATTTTTGTTACGTGACCATATTGCATTTGATCCCAGGAATTTTAAAAAGGAGAATAAGCTTTAAAATCCTTAAATTGGCAACACATTGAGAGGTTCAAAATCATTGTTTTTTATCGAAATTGGCAACTTTTTCAACTTTTCGACATTTCTTTTAACCATGTTTATTGTTTTCAAAGACATTACCCCTTATTACAATCTTGAAGCACTAAAAGAAAAATATTATTGTTGCCAATTTGAAGAGCAAAATGGGATCAATTTAGCCCTTAAATAATTCCTGTCCTGAAAGGGTTAATGATTTTGATACTACATTTAGAGAAAATTGCAATGGTGTTAAACTGCTTCCGAGTGACCTAAAAGAAAACCTCCTTGAGAATAATGTATGTGTATATATTAACGTATTTATTTTATTATACGCTGATGACACCATTGTTTTAGCAAAATCTGAAAATGATCTCCAAAACGCATTAAACGTTGTCCAAAAATACTGTAACGATTGGTCGTTGAATGTAAATATACAAAAAACTAAAATAGTCGTGTTCTCTCGTGGTAAAATCCGAAATACACCCTAAAAAAGCAAGACAAACACAGAAGCAAGAAGAGAAGAAGGAAGGAGGATGGAAGCAGGTGAACATCCTACCATAGCACGAAGAAGAGACTGATTTTGAAACAGATTCAAGTTCAGACAGTGAAAGCTCTTGCAGCAGGAACTGCGAAGTATGTGTGACAAGAAAGAGGCCTTACCTGGTTTTGACCAACGAAGTGATTCCGAAACAGGATAACATCCAATTTCAAGTTCCTTCAACGCCTGCGAATATGACGAGAGTCATCACAAAAATTACCATCCACACTTAGTTTTAAAAATCAACAACTAGAGGTTGTAGATGAGTATACATATCTTGGTACAGGAATATTGCAGAATTACGGGCCATCGTTATGAGCAGAAGTCATTACAAAAAGTCTACACGCATCGGCGGACAAACACTTAATGAGGTATGATGTCATATTTTCATTAACATATAGCCAATAAAAACCCGTTGCTGACAGTGAATAATGAATATTCATTAACCTATCACGCATTGACCTCATTTGCTTACAAACACGGGTCAAAAATATTAGCCAATCAGCGAGCGAGCTAGCGCTGCATGGAGGACGGTTCATGATCATGCATATGCATAATAGCTAGCGTGGGCTGCGCTGGGCGCGCAGCGCCCGGCCCACGAAATATACCAGCGCAGCGCGCAATGCAAAGCCATGCCAATGTATAGCCTAGGCTTGTAATAGCATGCTTGATTTGGACTTCATCGATCGACTGCTTGACTTTTATTAATGTTTTTGTCAATGTATGTGACGAGCATGTGCGTTTGTGTTTATTTTGCTGGTTAGCTGAGTAGGTTTGCGTGATTTTAAGGTGTGTATGGGTATGTGTGTGTGTGTGTGTGTGTTCGTGAGAGAGAGAGAGAGGGGGGGGGGTTGAGGCCATTAAAAAAATAATTCCTAGTTTTTTCGCTCCCTCCTTCCCTTTCATTTTTTTCCCCATTTTTGTTCTAAAATGGAAATAAATAAGTTGAGAACATGGCCTGAACAATGAGGTGACCAAAAAGAAAAACATAAATATACTATGCATTAACATTATTTTCAGAATCTTACACTCTAAAAACAATCTAATCAAATTTGAATAGATACCTTATCAGAGGGGCACTTGATATAAATTCTATTTTTAAAAAAATGAATAGTTGTTCTAGTCAAAATGAAAACAAAAAAATGTTGTCATTTTAAAAAATAGAATCTTCATTTTGACAAGAATCTAGTCATTTTTAAACAGAAATTTTATTAACTGCCCCTTTGACAAGATATCTCTTCAAATCAGTTTGAGTAGATTGTTTTAAGAGTGTAGGTGCTCATACTGTAGGAATGAATTATTTTTTTAAAAAGTAAATTCGCGTTAACAATTTACCAAATATTACCAATTTTATGTACATGACTATAAGGAACCCTTCCTCCATTCAAAATATCCGGAGATGAACTAGGAATCGATTTTGCTTGGCATTATGTTTTTATGGCTGCTCTTCTGAAATCCAGAATATCAATTACTCCTCAAGTGAGGACAGAACAGCGTGTTGACTCAAATGATTTTTTAAAGCAACTCTGACAATCCCTATGTTATCGACACGTTTGAATTTTGGACAAAGAATTTGCAAATTGCAATGGCAAATCTTTATATGAACAACAACAAAAAAAAATCATTTACGTTTCTGTTATTATTAAACATTGAGAACACCCAAGTGTAGGCTAATTGTGGAAAATGTAAGAAAAGTAATGCTGCCAATTTCAGGATTAGACAAGTCCCCCCCCCCCCCCCCCCCCCCACAGCACAGCACAGCGATGAGCAAATTGTACGTTCCCGTGAGAGCACATAAAGTCCCTGTGTGAAAATGTTATAGGGCGCCACCCACGGCGCCACCTCAAATTGTTCTCCTCAAAATGCGGAGGCATGGCATCGGCATGGCATTAGTGAACTTATTAACCGTATAGGTATACGGTACCCCGATTGCAGCGCGGGTGCGGCGCGGCCGGCCGGCCGGGTGGCTCCATGCGCGCACTCTGCATGCATGCGCCCAGGCCCCTAAAGCTCCGCCATTTTGTCAGAGACATTTGAACACGATTTGAACGCGCCCGAAGCCCCCATTAACATACTATGAATTATTCATTTCTTAAGATGCTCCCGACATCCGTACATGCTCTTCATGCAACAGAAACAAAAACGCGGGTCAGCGCCGAGCATGCGCATTGAGAGAGGTCAAGTGCACTTAATTTATTCATGTATGTTAATGTATTCATGATATTCATGATATGGATTTTGATGACTTACCAGTATTGCCAATCAGTGCCTTCCATTTTTTATTACTTATAATAATCAATACAATTGAAATTGAAATGATAAACAGTTTGAAGCTAGCTACGTGCCGTACTTCAATTCACTGTTGAAAAATAACTTGAAATCAAACTTGGTTAAGCTGTGTCACAAGAAACGAATCCAAATGTGGGAACTTCTGACTAATTAAAAAAAATAAAGGAATTATTTTCTTTTTTGTTGTTTTTTTTTCTTTAGCAAACTTGGAATTGAACTCCCGGCCCCCACCCCTAGGGCCAGACTTACCAGCTCCCCCCCCCCCCCCCCCCCTCAAAAAGAATCACTAACTCATGCGGCAAGGGGGGGGGGGCAGAGATATTGGAAACTTTCTTTTCCCCTTTTTCTTCCCATCTCTCTCACTATCTCACGTCGTTGCCTTTCTCATTATATCATCATCTCACAAGCTATCTCTCTCATTATCTCTTAACTCTCTCTCTCTCTCTCTTTCTCTCTCACACTCTATTTCTCCCTCACGTCCTGTTTCATCACTCTATCTGCAGTTAGATTTGATTCATTAAAAAAAAAAATACATGTACTATTGGATTACTGCTAGTTGAATGTTCATAAAACCAATTTTAATTACATAGCTTCTCACAATAATGTAATTTACCATGTTTAAAGTTTATGTGATGAAATCTGCAATTATGATGCCCAGTCGATCTAAAACAGATTTGCTCACCTTCTGCTTGATTATTTCTCTACTTGTTATCTTCGATCACAAAACAGATTGTTGTTTTACGTTATGTTCTTTTTTTTTTTGGCATCTTTTTCTTGCATCTATGTCATATTTTCAATTGTGTATTCCATCATCCACTATTTTTAACACAACATATATTTATAATGTATTTGTTCTACTAATATGAAAGGGCCCTGTAAGTATTATTCTAAACTTTTATAGAAATAAATCATATAATGCCCTACACGGAAACTTCAAACACATAGTTTTTATTACTAACAAAGAGTACATTTTCATCACAACTGAATTATTAAAATCAAATGACCTCACCTGCTACATGGAAGTATTACATCTTTAAATCTTATTGCATTTGTTGATTTATTTGGAATTTTTGAACACATTATAGGTTCCTGTTATACTTCGGGGAGTTTATAAAATGATGACTTATGCAACACAGAATACTTGAAAATCCTGATGAAATCATCAGGATTTTTCATAACAAATTTACCCTAACTCAGTGTAGTATGCAGGATTTTCTAAGGGGGGGGGGGCACACAAATGCAGGTCTGTCAACTTTAGGGAACTGCTTGGAGGGAGATTCGTATTTTTTTCTTGTTGCAAGCCCTCTAAAAGTCGCTCAGTGGAGGGGGGGGGGGTTGATTTCATGGGGTCTAGTTTTCCTCCATAATTCTCTGACAAACAAAAAAAGTTCTAAAAGGGGGCACAATAATTTTTTTTTTTTAAAGGGAGGGGGCACAATGTATACTGTTCTTTCAAAAGGGGTGGGGGGGGGGTCATGGGCTGGGATTGCCTCCCTCCCTAAATCCACCACAGAGAATTTTTCATGAACCCGATAACCTTTTTTTTTTCGTCAAAAGTTGTCAGGTGGCAGTCTGCCCCTCTGCTCCCCCCCCCCCCAGCTACACTAGTGCCCTAACTCCAAAACCGCAAAGTCTCCATTGAAACAATGACCAACTGATGTACATTTCAGAGTCCTAAAGATTGTTGGTTGAAATTTGATCCACAGATACCAAGGGCATAATTATTTGACTCGAAAATGAAAGATGGTTATGTTAATTTTCTCTACATACATGTAAGGCTCTCTAGATGAATAGTAACCTGTTTTTTCAATTTCTCAATATTGATTGTTTTTGACACTTAAATAGTTTTATATCATATAAACAGTATTTGACAGTACAGACTTTCCCAAAATGATAATTTCAATCATCAGATATAAGATCAGTTCATGGGATTAATTTTTTTTTTAAACATTTGTTGAGATGCACAATGGATCAAAGCATAACCTCATTGGGCCTGGCAATCACTTCAGTAATGTAAGACAAGCTAATACAGTAGGGCAATTCAAATCTGCACTAAAAACATAATCATTCAATTGATTAATATAATTATAACATTTCCGGCAGGTTTCCTACTTTTTTCTCTTTCTCACCCTTTCCTCAGTGCATTGAAACCTTTTTCAAAGGTAATATACGAAATATAAGAACCGTTCTATTATTGTTATCATTATTATTATCATTATTATCATAAACATTAGGGGCCAGGCAATGTCCCTAGGCCATCTCGAAGAGGAAACCCTCAACTCAATAGGCCTAATGAGCTAAATACATCTACATGAAAGAATTGCCTGTATTAGAATTTATAAAGTGACATGTGGAGGGGCGGGTGAAGGTGCCACATGTGAAAAGCTTTAGATGCAGTATCCTTTTCCCTTAAATGAGCTTGTTACACTTCAGACTCTCCGGATTGTAATACGAAGGATTTAATCTGTTGTAGCCGCCATCAAAGCTGAAGAGGTCAAGTTGAACTCCATGCATGTCTGTTGAATGAAATGAGAAAAGAAAGGAATTAATCACGTTGAAATCACATGATATGCAAATCATTGAACATAGGTGCAGTTGGGGGGTGGGGCACTTCCAGCCTCCTCCCTTTTCAAAGAGCAGTGTACATTGTGGCCTCTCTTTTTAAAATTGTGCCCCCCCCCCTTGAAATAATAAGCTTCTTTCTTTTTTTTTTTTTTTTGCTTGTCAGAGAATTTTGCAGGAAAAAATGGACCCAACAAATCTGACCTTTTTTTTTTCTTCTTCTTCTGAGATTTGTGCCGCCCCCCCCCCTTTACAAAATCTATCTTTGTGAATGAACCAAGGACATCCTTTAGTACCTCAGTTGTGTGAGTGTATACAAAGAAACTTATTCATACAGCTGAGCCTACCTCTCTTAACTTCAGCAAGTTGGTAGTTCCTTCTTCCTCTCTTAATTGTCTTTACTCAAAGTGGGATATATGCCTTCAGCATCTATTGTTACTGAAGAAGAGAAGCATCATCCTGGAAAAATAAAATAGTTCATACATCAAATAATACGTATTTTACTCCATTCATGATGGCCTCATTGATTCTCAAAGAGAATACAAGTAAGACATAGATTCCTTTCACAGATTCTATCTGAAATTGTAATGTCTTTCTTCAGAAATATTTCAAAATGAATTTAAGTACATAATTTTTTTTCATTTGATATTCTACTTGCTATTGTTTGTGTACATGTATTATTGAAAAGGGTTGAAGAACACTCTAAAAGGAAATAACATAATGTATTTACTTGTCTACACATTTTAGATCCCATAAAACCCTCTTATATTTATTATATACTTCGGATAACATACATCTATCCTTGACACTATAAGTATTTGCTCAATCTATCATTCCATCTTTAAAATCTGTAACTCCTCAACTGGATCTTAACATTCCCATTGAAATAACCATGGAGCTGCCACTTTAATTGATTTCCAAGATTAGAGCTCTAGATCTAGAACTACCATACCTGTCATGCAATCAGGGAAATGAAAATAAAGTGGCATCTTAGCAGATTTATATTGCATTTCATCCGTCATCTCCAACAGTTAGTGGTAGTAGTACGTTCAGCCATGCGTTGATGTGTAGATACATGTAGAACAAAACACTTGGTAGGTCTGCATATTCACCATTTCATGTCCATCTGAAAAAAAAAATGAAAATGATAATTGATAGTGATACTCTTTATTACCTTTCAACAATTTTTTTGGTCCTGCCTAAAAATGAAAATGACTAGCCCATTTGATTTTGATTTCCTTCCCTGCTACACTGTAAAAAAAACAAAAACAAACAAAACAAACAAACCAAAACAAAACAAACCCCCTCCCCCCAAAAAAAAAACAAACAAAACAAAAAAACATGCATGTCCTGACTTCTCTTAAAGTTCGTTTTCAAATTCAATCAAACTTTAACTTTTAGTTTAATTGGCTAAAAGTTCACAACGCTATAGATGTGTGTTCATTTTAACATTACAATGAGTTGAATCGGGCAGAACTAGAGTAAAGACTAACTAGACCAGGACCCCCCCCCCCCCCATTCATAATTCAATCACTGACCAGGCTTTCTTCCATGAAGCTAGTAATGTGCTTTGCCCTAGACTCTAGTGTCTAGGACTATGTCTGTTACGATTTAGATCTACATGTATGTTAGACTAGATCTAGATCTAGATCTAGAAAAGATCTAGATCTAGATCTAGGTTCTAGAAAAGATCTAGATCTAGGTTCTAGAAAAGATCTAGACTTAGACCACAGAGTAGGAGTCTATATCAGATCTAGTCTATGTAGATTCTAGGACTTGCCAAGACAAGGCCTAGACTCTAGGCCTACGTCAATGACTGGCTAGGCCTCCCATGCCCCCCCCCCCCCATATATATAAATAGATAAATAAATAATAAATAAATAATATATAGTCTAGGCCCTACAAAAATAACCCCCCCCCCCAAAAAAAAAAAAAAATAAATAAATAAAAAATAAAAAATAAATCCTCAGTAGATTTAACAGTTAGACCTTTGTGTAAGTTAGATCTAACTTATTAGGACCAGGTATAGAGGTCTAGATCTAGGCCTACATCTATTCCAGAATAACTTGTTAAGTCTAACTCAACTGTCAGATCTATAGCTTAACTAGATCTAGACTCTGTTTCTACATCTAACTTAGATAACCGATTTGTCAAAAGAAGTTTGGCCCAATCAACTAAATTTGAAATCCAGATCTACGATAGGTCTAAGTTACATTCTACTCTAACTTAGACTTAGATCTAGAGTTAAAATCAAAATCATGGAACTTGTGAACTGCTGAAATCTTCACACCAGAGCTTGAAAAACTAAATTAATCTCGACAAGCCACCTGATCCTAGTTAATATTAATGTCACATTAGAGTCATATTAGATATTTTTCCGACTAAGTTTTGAAATTATGTATTCCAACAGTTAGTTTGGATCACTGTCATTGACATTGATGGGGATGAAATTGTCTGGTAATGTATTTGATTTTATGACACGGTCCCGCCCGAAACTCCCGGTAAGCTGTCAAGAGTGGCAGGGGTGGTAATGGCAATCGAGCTGAAACATAAGCTCATAACGATAGAAAATGTAATGAAAGTTTGACAACAGATTGCCCATATTTTTATAGCATACAGTACTTTCAAATACTATCAAAATGTACAGAAATTCCAGGAGATCCCTCACTTTGGTATTAATTCATATAATCGTTATTCTATTTATGAAATTGAAGCGGAATTATAGTTGTACTCACCGGTAAACTTTTCACAAGAAATTCACACTTCCTGCGGGTGACGTCATTACATTGACTTTACACACAGCGGAAGTGACGAAAAAGGTCATATTTGTTGTCGATTAATTCTTTTGGATAATTGTAATATTCATGAGGTAAGGTCCAATCAGAGCTGAATATTGTCGGGATACGCAAAGCAAAAATAAATAATGCATGAAGTGAAATCGGATTTTTATGCTAATGGGGGCTTCGGGAGATATGAAATGTCTCTCGGGGGGTGGAGCCTAAATACGCTTAAATACGCTTAGATTGAATGGTGACGCTGTAGCTTATATGCAAATGAGGCAAATCCGCGCGTGCTACCTTTTCGTCTATACTATTTAATTTGTCTATGCATGCGCCACGAACGCGCGTGCGCAGCATGCATGCATGGATTAAAGCAAACATGCGCATGCTGCATGCATGCTATGAACGTACGTACGCTGCATGCATGCTGTCGACGTCGATGTCAAATTAGAATTAGAAGGCCCGAAGTCGCACGTTTTGGGTAAGATTGAGACTGTTTTAAATATGAAACTTTTTTAGAAAATTCAGAATTATGAATAATCAGATTTATACACATTTCTTATCCAGGAAATATCTAATACTAACGGAAAGAAGAAATTTGATTAACATATTTAAATTTAATAATGAAACGACACTGGCCACTGGCACTGGCAATGCTTTCCTTCCTTGGCCTTCTAACTAACGTTCGAGCTAGGCGCAATGACTGTTCGGTCCATGGCATTATCATGTAACACTAACACTACAGTAATAATAGGTCCAACTTCAGACTCTAACGTGAGTCTATGTTTTTTTTTTTTTTTTTTTTTAATTTAACCTCTTACGGACGATATAGACATAGACTTCATCTAACTTAGATCTGGAGTTACTACAGTGTACGTTTGCCACTTGTTAATATCCCAACGTTAGTCTACATTAGTAGTACGGTACTAGCGAGTAGCGTACAAATACAAAGGTCAGAATAGATCTAAAATTTAGACTAAATCAACATTGTAGACTTTGTAGAGATCTACCTAAATTTGCCTACTTGGTGACTAACGACAAGTTAGAGTTAGACTACTAGTTTTTGCCTGAGAGTAGCACCCGGTACTGACTTCAGATCAAATGGCAGTAAAGTCTAACGTTAGATCTAACCAGGTAGGGTTCTAAAAGACTAAAGTTAAAGTTTTTCTGGGGGGGGGGGGGGCTTGAAAGATTTTTTTTATGATAATCGCTTCAATGCCCCCAAAATTGCCTGCCAGTCAAAGAGCTACTGTGGGAAACCTGGAACTTGGAAGGGGATCTGTAAATTATAAAGTCAATATCATTCCGTCTCTCCCTGGACCCTCCCCCTTCTGAAAAGATAATTTCAATTGTATTCGTTCATTAGGCCCTACACAGGCTACACTACACATCAGGCGTAGGGCTAGCGTTATAATATAGCAGTGAATAAAAATTCCTTTTAGAAATATTTTGAATAGATCTAGATCTAATTTATTGGCTTTAGATCAGGGAGCGTAGCAACCAAACCGAGTGGATTTCATGTTCTCAACAGTGAAACTACTTCAGAGTTTTCAATTTTGTGACAAAGATTCAGAATGCTTTCGACCAATTCATAGACAAATCCAAGCTTTAAACCTCCCTTTACACTGGTATTGTGATTTTTTTTTTTTTTTTTTTTTTTTTTTTTTGGGGGGGGGGGTACTTGAAAAATTGTTTCTTGTTCCTTCTGTATTGATCAGGCGCGCCGGAACACTTTGGGGGGGGGGGCAAAATCTGGAAGGGGGCACATTTTGTGTGACATTTTGAGATCCTCAGCGAGGGAGCGAAGAGACCGAGCGGGGACTTTTTGTAAAAAAAAAAAGAAAAATATGATAATAAAAAAAAAGCCGTGTTCATAGAGCTTCTAAAAACAAATTTAGATCTATTGGGAATCAAACAAAGTAAAAATTCACTGCAAAGTATATTTTATTCCAAGGGCCAGATATATTTATGAAATTACATCGCGGGCCACTAATAAAAGGAAAAGAAATGTTTCGATGAATTGGGGGGGATCAGCCTCTTTGTAGAAATTTCTTATGTAAACTCAACTCCGACACCACCACCCCAGCCCAGATCCCCACTCACTTTGAGTTTTTTCTGCGAGCTCGCTTCGCTCGCTCGCAAAAATTGACAACTTTTCTGGGCTTAATAAGAGCGTTTCAGATGAGAAAAAAAAATACACTAGACTGTCTCTTTTTTTTTTTTTTTTTTTTACATTTTCTTTAAAAAATTCACCAGCTAATAAAATAATCATTCCTTTAATTGAGGGAATTAGTTTGTACGCACCCCCTTTAAAATGGGGATATATTCACGAATTAACCCCCTGGAATTTACCCCCAATTAATGGAATAAAAATTTACAATTACTTGCTCATCTACACATATACAGCACAGATCTAAGTTCGAATACATTAACAAAAATCATGGGTATAGGTTCTATAGAATAAAGACTTGTCTGATGTAGTGTTCAGGAATAAAAAAAATTCAAAACTGTTACTGCGTGTATGGAGGTGCTAAACCCAAACCCTGTGCATTTTATCCATTTTCCTGCATACCCCAAATTATAAGTTTGCTGGAGGCTTTTCCTTATCAATTCAATTTTTACATAAACGTTATCATCGTGATATGGTCAGGCTTAGGGGTGCCTATGATGATGCACGCTGTTTTGAGAGCGGGCGAAATCAATTATAGATGTACCTTTCGCCTAAGATTAATTTTAAGATTAATCGCTAAAATCTTATTATGGGCCCTGATTGGTCTAGACCTCTACAGCATGTAGGCCTAGCCTGGATGTTTTAAGCATTCTTTTCAAATTCAATGTTATCCAGTCATTGATATAGAGGAAATTATTCTAAATATCAAAACAAATTTACTCCTTTCATGTTCCACAGTTGTGATTCATAGGCCACGTAGGTGGTTAAGCATGCGATCGACATGGCCCCCAGAAGAAAACGGAAACAAAAAACAAGGTAAGATACCATAATAGTTAACAATTCAGTTTGATATTTTTTTTTTTGGGGGGGGGGGAGGGGATGATAATTGTTTGGCAAAAGTGCAACATGCTTTGGTAACATAAAGCTTACGATCTACTTATTGTCTGAGAGCTAGCCCAAAATAGTCACTTCATTTTACGTATGAGAATTGACCCCTTAAATTGAAAGAAGGCAATAGGCGTTTACATGATCACTGATGATCCTGACGAAATTTGGTGAATATAATGTTATATGGGATGAAATCGACCCGACTTGGCGCACTTTGGGGGGGGGGGGGGCTGGGGGCCAAACTTGACAGCTTCGTGTGATCTGATAATCATTTTGTGAATGAGATGGATAGTCACAGTAACTTGAAGGGGTCAATTATTATGTGTAAAATGGGGTGAATTTCGCGACTAGCTCTCAGACTGTAAAGCTTTTGCAAACACAAGTGATATGTGACATCTAACCGCATACTAATATGCCATAACAGAACTGTAAGAATATATGTTTTTCGATTCTCCAAGTACATGGGAAATGTATTGTGTAGTGATCCAGTAAAGTGTCGATAAAGTGATATAGATCACAATGAAATGAGATGAAGCCCCTTATTAATGGGGCTTCACCTCATTAACTACATATGTAGTTTCTAAGATCATTTGCATCTATAAATGCAGTATATGAGCACTATAATTCTGTGTAATAGAAGTAATTTGAATTGTAAAAAAAGGTTAATTCGCCAAAATGAATAATCAATTACTGATGTCTTGTTTTCCCCTTCTGTGTGTTCAGTTTGAAATCACAATCAATAAGCCCAGAAACAGACGTTCTTGTTGAATGGAAACGTGGGGGACAGAATGTGGTCACGGCCAAGGATCTAGAATGGGAGGGGGATCTACGGAAAGGCGGCGTGGTCATCATGGAATGGGAGGGAGTTCCCTGGTATGGCGTAGTAAAGGACTATGAAGAGCATGATTCTTCTGATGAACTGCCCCAGTCTATCTTCATCAAAAGAAGAAAAGGTAAGATGTGTTGTTTTGTTATATTCCTCCAAATTTCCATATAATAATAGTATAAGTAGCAGCAGCAGCAAAACGACAACATTAATGATGATGATGAATGCAATGATGATTGTGATGATGACAATAATATATAATAATGATAATTATAATAACACAAAATAAATGACCGCTCGAGTTTTAAGACGAGGCCAAAATTTATTGCAATATGTTTCAAATTTCACGCGATAAAAAACACTCAGTCAGCTAGTGATTGGAAAACATTCACAATGCCAGTTCTTGGAATGACTGAGGGCTATCATTCAATCATCAGTGATGACATACACTGTTAAAACATGTATTAAAAAAATACGGATTAAAAAATTGTTGATTAAAAATCGCTCAACATTGGTTATAAAATGGGTGTTGCTTAAAAATGATTTTTAATCTTGCGTGGGTTAAAAATATTGTTGATTAAAAACAGTGTTCTCTGCTTTCCCGCCAAAATGATAGTGCTAACTGTCGAGACACTTCATCTTTTTGTTGGTTAAAGTTTGATCAAAGTTGATTAAAATACCGATCGCGTGACTGAGCGCATGGATATTTGGAACAAATTTGCTGCGCGCATATCTATCGCAGAAATTGTTTGCGATAAAAATGGAAGGCGTTGTCATTCAAGTCGCTGAATGATTGGGGACTTTCAAAGAGCTTGTCAGCGTGTTTGAAGGTGAGAAACTCTTTTCATATCTGTGATAGTTGTCTAGCTTAATCTTGGGAATAAATAGATCTATAGTGTGATCTTTCTTTCTAATTAAAACGGCTTGGAAGCTAGTTCGACCTATTCGATCTGGACTAGACCTGGCTAAGCCAGGCCCACTGGTAGATCTACTGACTACGCCTACGGTAGCTAGGAGGCGACACCGGCGGTATGGCGGTGTGTTCACCTTCGCGGATGTCCATATTTCGCGGACAGGTCAATACGACAAAAACTGAAACTAGAACTAAAACTTCAACAAAAAAAAAAGATATAGCATCAATGCAGGCGTAGGCGTAGTCTTAGTCAGGTCTAGTCCAGGTCTGTGCAGGTCGAACTTCCCAAACCGCTTATCTTCAAAAGCAAGATCACACAGTAGATCTATTTCTTTATATAAGATTAAGCTAGACAACAATCACAGATATTAAAAGAGTTTCTCACGTACCAAATGAGGCTAACCAACAAATGGTTAAACATTTAACCAACAATTTGTTTAAGTTTAATCAACACCAATTTAACCGATGTTGAGCAAAATACGATTAACCAACAAATGGTTAAACATTTAACCAACAAAATAAAACTAACCAACCAATGGTTAAACAATTAACCAACAATATGTTTAAGTTTAATCAACACCGATTTAACCAACGTTGAGCGAAATACGATTAAGCAACAAATGATTAAAACTTTTAATCAACCACAGGTTAAACTTTAATCAACAGGCCGTTGATTAAAGTTTTAACCTACAAATGTGTGGTTCACCTGGTAATCCTCGGTTGATTAAAATTTTAACCAACAAGATTAAAAATTTTAATCAACGTTCTAACAGTGTAAAACTCCCCAGTTATTCTATCATCATCAATCTAACATGTGTGTACATGTACACGTTTACACACTGTTTGAGTTAGCCCCATTTGCACTGGGGGCCTCCCTCCTCCCCCCCCCCCCCCCCGACAAATGCAATTTAACTGTTGCATTTCACCCCATGCCACTTGCTGACTTTTTCTTTCAGTCTTGCCCATTTTTGATACCGTGTTTGCGAAAATAGGTTGTGCCGTTACCGAGTCATATGACCTCAGGTCAGCCTCAAATCTGAGAATTTTTTAGTTTTGTCTACAAAGTGAATGGGAAGCTGTATTTCCTCATAGCTCCCCATTATCTCCTAAAATTTCTCTTGTAAGCTATTATGTATCATTTGTTCTTATGGAATAGTGGTCCAGACGATACCCTGAAACAGAAACCCTAAAAACATTAAAAAGTTAAAATTGAAAAAAAGAATATATAAGAATTTCATAAATTAATTCACTTTCAATTTGTTTTCTCCCGTAATAATGTTTGTAACATTGTTTAACTTCCTTCCTAGAAATATCATCTCCATGTATGCATTTATGGATCTAATTTGGATCAATTAATACATTAAATTGGTTGCATAAAGATATATATAAATGACAATGAATTTCTAATCTTTACATAGTTACTTTTGTGGCTATTGCTGTCATATCGCAGCCGAGATTGTGGTATTGATAAGGTTAATAAATTTACCTCATCCCATCTCTCTTTAATATGATTTATTATCAGAATATTAAATTATAGAACAGTGATGATGGACATTGAAACTGTATTATTTTACCATTGTTCCCGTTACATTGCATTTTCTGTTCTTTGATTTGTATGGAAACCACTTTCTGCAGATGAGTCAATATGTACCAGTGTTGTGTCCGAGGCCGGATCGCCCAAGGACAAGGCCGGAAGGGTCGAGGACAGACCGAGGCCAGATCTTCCAGGAGAAGAAGGCCAGCCGAGGCCGGAGAGCCAGGAAAAGGTCAGCCATGGCCGAATATTCCGATATTATTTGTGGCAAAGGCCACAGATTTAAGAGGGTCCCTAGATAAATGTCATTTCTTTGCCCAGTGATGCTCTTTGCTTTGGTTATATTATTTTTTCCACACCTCCATAAAAAACATACATATATATACATATACACTCATATACACACCCACCCATACATACAGTCATAACCACCTACCCACTAACCACATAGATATTATTAACCCTTTGAGGACGACTAGATTGTTTTTACTTTGCCTCAGGTTTTCGGATTGTTTTGAAAACAAATTGTTTGGGAGTCTACAGACAGTCTGGGAGTCTACAGACAGTCTGGGAGTATACAGACAAGTTGATTTCAAAACAATCAGAAAACCTGAGGCAAAGTCAAAGTTTGATGAAAAGTGGAAGGGTTATCACTTTGAAACATTGTTACATGTAGATATAAGATATGACATTTTCTCTTTCTATTACTGCAATTTGCTTTCGATTTTGCAGCCTCGAGACCCACAACACTGATATGTACACAGAAAAAAAGGGACAAAAGGGCACCTTCATCAAAAAAGAAAAAAGCAGCCCAAGACCTGACTCCATCCCATCAAGACCCAACTCCATCCCCTAAGGACCAGACTTCATCCCTCCAGGACCCGACTCCATCCCTTCAGGACCCTATACTCCATCCCTTCAGGACCCGACTCCATCCCCTAAGGACCCGACTCCATCCCTCCAAGACCCTACTTCATCCCTTCAGGACCCCACTCCATCCCTTCAGGACCCAACTCCATGCATCCATTCGGCACTTATCTCCATCCATTCGGCACTCATCTCCATCCATTCGGCACTTGACTCCATCCCTTCAGGAACCAACTCCGTCCCTGCAAGACCCGATTCCATCCCTTCTGGACCCAACTCCATAATCCCTACATGACCCGACTCAATCCCACCAGGACCCTTCTCCTTGCCATCAGGACCCTACTCCATCCCCTCAAGACTCTACTGGACCCTTACGGGTGTATACATGTACATAACATTTCTATGAGAATTTCCTTTGTGTATGTTTACTCGTATATCTGGTAAATACTGTACGTGCGCTCCCCAAGCTTTCCAGTGAATTCATGAATGCATCATTAACATGTAATGGTCCTCCAACATCTCCACAAGAATTCATGAAAAGCGTAAAATACATTTTTCAAAGAATTTACTTTTATGTAATTATTATATTAAATTAATGAATTGACTTGAATTTTCTGTTCTTATTTCCTATAGCTTGTATTTGGGACCGACTCAGTAATGAAGAACGTTAAGAAGGCAGAGGTAAAGCACGCATTAGCATCAAAAACATGTGGCGACTGTTCGTTTGAGGTAAACCTTGATCTTAACTTCGTTATTCATAGTCCTCATTTTCTGAAAATGGCATCAAACACGGACTTATTTAAGCTTTTCGACATGCACTCATCAGAGTAAAATCGCATGAATGAACAGAAAGCCAAATCGAAACAATATATAAAGCGAAAGAACGTACGGCATGCTAAAATGAGCAGCCGTGATTGGTTGTCAAAGTCGTAATTTTATATATTTTGTATTGTATTTCGATATATTTTCATTGGTGAAATATTTAGAATATTATCCTTATTATGTTTTTAGAGGATCAAATGTCCAAACACATTGTTGTTTATATTTTAAAGTGTTTTAAAGCTGGTTGCATGTTTTATGCATCCTTGTTGATTAAATATTTTTAAGTGTAATGCATTAACTCTTTAAGGTAATCATGCTTGTGGACCTTTACCCTCAGACAAAAGTGGTGATGTGTGTATGTAATTTTTTATTTGTATTTTATGAAATTAATACATGAATTGAATTGAATTGAATTATTACTTACTTGGAATGCTCCCTCTAGCCTGAGGAATTAAGTTTAATTTATCAACGTATAATGTACATGTATATATATATTTTTCCATATGTTTATTGTTTTTAGTCTTATTGTATTTCGTTATAAGACTTTGTAAGTTCAATCATTTCAGCAATTGGGCAGCCCTTTTTTTTTTTTTTTTTTTTTTTTTTTAGCCTTAACGAATCAAGCAGTAGAAATAGTGATATGTATTCAGGCTGGAGTCTATGGGAAATGCAGTTAAGGCGTAATCAGTCTGAATGGGTAAGTTATAATTTGTGATTGCACCCTGATTCTAGCTCTTTTTTTTTGCCCGTTATTTTTTGCCTATGTATGCCTATAATATGTGTCATTGAATGTGGATTCGTCTCTACCATTTCAATGCAAGAGTCATTGGGATAAAGTCCCACGGCTAAAGCAGTATGCCGCATTTTACCCATAGATATGAATGCATATTTTCATTGGTCAGATATTTAATTAGTTGTTTGAATTACATTGTGGTCCTTGCAAAGTTGATACAGTGCAGAATATGATAGGGTGGATTTGAACTGCATATGATGACCGGTTGTTGAGAATGGGTCTTAACCATCTCACTCTAATGTGTATAAATGTGTGGTTCATTATTATTGTAATTTCGGTCAAAAAATCTGTGTTTTTCACCTCTTTAATATTGAAATCCCTTGTGATTGATGGAAGCAAATATTTGAAAGTTTTAAAAACTTTTAACTGTAGGGAGAGGAATCAGAATTTTTACAGTACTGCTGCTCTTTTTTTTTGGTGTTTTTTTTTAAATCATCTGGAAATGAGGAGGGCAATAGACCGCAGAATGTGTGGGTGACTTTCTTCCTTCATATTAATGTTGAAGAAAATGGTTGTAAGGTGATTTAGATTGAAGAATTGAAGGTTTTATTGGAGTTCCTGTTTGTAATTCAAGGTTGTAGTTCAGTTTTGATGTCAGTGAAATACCAAGTTTAAAATTCACTAAAAAGAAATGCTTGCCACTGATTTGGTGGATAATTTTATGATTGCTCAATAAAACTAGATTTTTTTTCGCCTCTGCACTGAAGGTGGTGTTAGGGTATTGTTTTCAGGTTGTCTATAATATCTGTTCATCCATCCTACTTTTTCGAAAGGACCTTTGATGGGAGGATATTATGGTAGACAAAAAATAAACTAGTATTTTCATGTTGTTATGCAGTTTATCTGTTGGCCTTTATTGTCCTCTTGACTTCAATAAATTTACTAAGCGAGTTAAATCTGTGGATGTTTCTTTCCGAGGGACCTAGTCACTGGGTATTCCATTAACCTGTTTTAATTCATAAACTACATATCCAGTTTGCATGCATTACTTATTGCTATGACAAGGCTCCGGCAAGCTTTGAGGTTGTCAAGAACAACTTTTGTTTGAATTGTATTCATTTTTAAATTCAAACATTGTTTCCTTCAAATAAATGTGAATCGTTCTTGCATTGTTTTCTGTGACCAAATTTTCAACATATTGTGAACTCCTTTGTTGTATCTGTGGGGTCCTACTAAAAGCCGCCAACAGCAGCCAACAGCAGCCAACAGGATACCAGACACGGTAATCGAATTCACCAAAAGCCGCCAAGAGCCGCCAAGAGACCGATCTACTAAAAGCCGACTAAAAGCCGCCAACAATCCTATCGATCATCCATTTTTTATCATTTTATTTTCTTGCTGATTTTAGGCCATAAAATAATTTATTTCTCGCAGATTTTGTACCATAATATTTAGAATAAGCTTAGCAATATTTAAGGAGCCTTTTGGTTGTCTCTTGCCTGCTCGGAGATTTGTTTTCGGCTTGTTTTGAATCTGTGCTGTTGGCGGCTGTTGGCTGCTGTTGGCTGCTGTTGGCTGCTTTTTAGGACCGTATCTGTGTCCTTTGTATGTGCTTTATGTGTTAGAACTATGCACCCGGAATTTGATGAGTTTGGTTGGCGCAAGTTGTACGGTGCTTGAGTCCTGTGTGTGTGCTTTGTGTGTTACAACTTATGCATCATGCAATTTGAGCATGACATTCTCAATTTGTACATGTATGGTGTCTGGAGTCCTATGAGGGGCTACATGCGCTAGAACTTTAACGCACCATGCAATTCGAGCATGGCTTGCTCAATTTGTACGGTGTTTGGAGTCATCTGTGTGTGCTGTGTGTGGTAGAACTTATGCACCATGCAATTCGAGCATGGCTTGCTCAATTTGTACGGTGTTTGGAGTCATCTGTGTGTGCTGTGTGTGGTAGAACTTATGCACCTTGCAATTTGAGCATGATTGCTCAATTTGTATGGTGTTTAGAGTCCTTTGTGTGAACTGTGTGTGCCAGAACTAATATACCGTGCAATTTGAGCGTTTTCACACATAAAACACACACACACACCACACACGCTATAGAAACACCTGTCACACAAAGGGTACATTTCGAGTAGCTCCTCAAATTCCTGCTTTTTGCTTACGGTACCAAATTGCACGGTATACAAGTATGGGTGTGTGTGTGTGTGTGTGTAGTCACTTGATAAAGCCACTAGAAATTCCCCAAAATTCGTGACAGAATCATTTATGCATGAAACGACTCTTATTTATTTTTAGTGTCTTCATATGCCAACACGTGGATTTGATATCGAATACATGTATTTAATAAACAAGAAATGTATGAATACTTACTACATCTCCATGCAGTACTTCTATTATAGATATATATATATATATATATATATATATATATATATCCATATTAAAAAGTTCCACGTGTTGGATAATAAGAACAAGAAGAAGAAGAAATAACTTGAAAACAATCAAGTGGTTCGCCATATGTATCCAACTGTTTATTTTTCCTTAACAAAATTTTCTACCCTTGCCTCGGGTCTTCCTCAGTGTTTAGACAATGACAATATAATACAGACAAAATCTTAAACATAATAGGTCCTTGGCAACGCACTGCGCGGCCCGCGTGAAGAGCGTTGCCAAGGAGCCTGAACTTATAAGCGTTGCCAAGTAGGAGAACTAAGAAGGGAAAAAAGAAAGAGGAAAGGGAAAAGCCAAAGAAAAAAAAGAGAAAAAAAAGGGAAAATGGGAAAAGAAAAAAAGGAAAGAAAAAAGAAAAGAAAAAGAGAAAAGAAAGATGAAAAAAAGAAAAGAAAAGAAAAAGAAAAGAAGAAAAAGAGAAGAAGGGAAGAAGGAAGAAAAGAAGAAAAGAAAAAAAGAAAAAAGGGGAAACGGAGAGAAAAAGAGAAGAAAAACAAAAGAAAAAAGAAAAAAGAAAAAAGAAGAAAAAAAGAAAAAAAGAGAACAAGAGAGAAAAAAAGAAAAATGAAGAAGGCAAGAAGGATAGGGGAAAGAGAAAAAAGAAAAGAAAATAGACAGGAACAAGAAAAAGGAAAAGAAATGGAAAAGAAAAAGAGAAGAAGAAGAAGATAGAAGGAAAAGAAAAGGGAAGAAGAAAAAGAATAAAGACAAAAGAAAGAAAACAAAAAGGAAAGAGAAAGAGGAGAAAGAAAGAGAGAGAGAGAGCTAGGAAAAAAAAGAAAAGAAAAAAGAGAGAAAGTAGGAGAAAATAGTGTGAAAAAAGCATAAGAGTTTTGGAACATTATAAGAAATTTCTGACAAAAATAGAAATAATACTAAAGAAGATTAATACTCCAATAATGGGAGAGCTTAGCCAAACAAAAACAATAATGATACAATTTTATATCTTTTTACTTCACAAAATAACCTCAGGTAAAGTTGGGAACAGGCGGAAAGCCAAAACACCTGTAAGCGCCCAAATTACACAGGGGATACAAAGAAAGATGATTAACATTTCATCTCTTGTAAAACGTGAAATTGCTCAACCATCCTAGGTCCTTGTTAAGTCCTGTCTCGAAAGACCAGGTGTTGATGATGAATTTCATTTCTGCCAATAATCTAGCCTCTCTGTCTTTAAAATTAGTGCCAATGCCCTCCAGGCCGACCCATAATATCTAACTGCGGATCACTTACAGAACTGATGTCCGCTTTCGTAGATAGAACTTTACAGAAGTATCTATCTTCGATCCCTAGCTACATTAATGACACTACTGACTTTCTCAATAAGATCAAGTCCTTCAATAATAAGCCGCCCCATTCATTCACTCTAGTTAATATGGACGTGACGTCCCTTTACACTAACATAGGGCATACTGATGGCATTAAAGCTATGTCAGATTTCCTTGCTAAGCAAGACGGAGAAACATCCCTTGTATCTGATATTGCTAAGTTAACAGAGTTCATATGTAATATATATATATATATATATATATATATATAATATATATTAAATACAAAGTCCACGTGTTGGTAGAATATCAAAAAACAAACTATTAGACACTTCATGCTTTTATCCAACTTCTTTATTTCCTCTCACGAATTTTCGACGGTATTCACATCGTCTTTATCAAGTGAATGACAAACTTTCGAAATTGTATCCATGTAGCGTTTCCAGGACAATGCGCAATTAGTTTATAAGTAACCGGGCGCATTGTCTTGGAAACGCTTTACAGCTCAAAAATAATAAATATATATATATATAATATATATATTTTTTTTTTTTTTTTTTTTTTTTTTTTTAAATGCAACTCCTGACCTCTCCCAGAGTGGTACCTATCCCTGTGACAGACCCAGATGCAACACCTGCAAAGTCACCACTGCCACTACCACCATTAGAGGTCCTAAGTCTCAATGGGTTATCCATGGAAAGTTCTCCTGCACAACGGACGATTGCATTTATGCTATCCATTGCACCCAGTGTCATCAGCTCTACATAGGAGAAACTAAGCGCCGACTAGCTGATCGTGTGACAGAGCATTTGAGGTCCATACGACTCAAAACGACTGGATTACCTGTGGCTGCTCACTTTAATTCTCGCAACCATGACATCCAGAACTTAGTAGTGTGCATAGTACGCAGTTCTTTAAGCTCCGACGAGCTACGCAAGCAGGAAGAGGAACGTATGATTTTTCGCCTTGGCTGCCTCCAACCAAGAGGAATTAATGTTTCTTCCGCTCATTTCCCATCACGTAATTTTCTTTATTTCCTTTTTCTTTTCCCTTTCTCTTTTCTCTTTCCCTCTCTCTTCCTTCTTTTTCTTTTCTTTTTTCTTTTTCATTCTCTCTTCTTTTTTTCTTTTTCTCATCCTCTTTCCCTTTCCTCTTTCCCTCTTTTTTTTCTCACTCTCTTAGCTCTTCTTCGTTATTCTTCTCTTGATGTATTGTTAGGTCACTTCTGGGGCGTTCTTACATCTTGTTTTTACGCGACCATTTTGCCAGTCTTCATCTTGTTTCTACGCGACCATTTTGCACGTCTTTTATTTGCTTTTTGTTTTGATCATGTTGACGCTTAATAAATTTGTCATTCCTTGACAAAGGGCTATGCCCGAAATATCGGATTATTGACATCTCTACGGTTTTTTGATTTATATTTGTCTTTTCTATATATATATATATATATAGACCCAAACTGATACTCACTTAAATCTGGAGGAAAAAAAACTCTTTCCAATCATAGGATTCTCACACTTAGTGTCGGAACATACGATGAAATCGATGGTTAAATCCATTCAAACGCGCACGATCAGCTGATCTTTATTGTTCGGGACCAAGATGCGCGTAGTTTTAAGCAGGGGAAGGGATGAGAAGGTTATATTAAAATTGCATTGGCGATGTGAATTTATTAACCAATCTCATCAAAAACAAAAAGCTGAAGAATGTCTCACCCAAATTCTTCCAAGTGACTTAGCACCTCATAAGCAGGAGGAGATTCTGAAGATGCTTGCTAACGTCAAAAATATCATGACAGATAGAGCAGCAGTAAAGCCTTTGTGAAAAAAACTTGTAGATTGGAGAGCTGAAGTCCTGCCAAAAATAGTGCCACAATGTGAAGAACTTAATGACGTGATAAAGGGGCGGCTTAAAGAAATCAATGACATATATAGTGGGAAACACTTGGTCTTGAATTTGAGAGTATGCACAGTCTGCGCTCTATGAATGGGAGCAAGTAGAATCAAATAGTAGCAAACTGGGAAGAGAAAAACATATATTGTGGACTCGTGGCAAGGAGTCAGCAGAGATGCTTGCAGTGCGCAGCATATGCTCATGTTTTGGACCAGATTCTGACCCACAGAGTGGATATTCATTTGGGTTCAGTGTCCAACTTGAAGACGTATAGACCGATCACGCTTACAATAGTTCCGTGGAAACAGGTTTAACATTCCATTCGAGAATATTATCACTTACCACTGAAACACAGCGAAATCGCTTGATGAAATCCTGTCTGTGGACATTGAGGATGATGTGATTATTGGAGGAATGAGAGCGATGGGTTTGCTTGAAAGGCAACTGACATCTCCCATCATGCAGATGCTTGATACCTCCATTCATGTGATGAATACATCACCATACCACCACAGGGGTTTCGACAAAATAAAACAGATTATGGTCGATCCCACTGAAGTGTTGCATGGACAGCTGACCCTGTTTGAGAACTTTCCCTCTGTCAAGACAAGCTGTGGGATTCCCTCTTCAGACCTGTCACAGAAGAAGTGGAGGATTTGACAAGACAAGCTATTATCATTATAGCTCATAGCTTGGGGCTATGCATGGAGAGGCAGCTGAGAGACCATTTGAGGAATGGACAGTTTCACACTGCATTTCAACGTGTGCGGACGGAAACAGAGCACTGTCCAAAGTGCTCCTCCAGAATGGCTGTTCTCCCAACTAGACATGAAACAACGACAGATGCCTAATGGAAACACAATCACCATTGAAGAAATTTTCATGTGGTCGCAGAATAAGACTCTGGCTTACCTGAACTCAGTGGATGAAAAAAAAAAGGAAGTAATTGACAAGGCAGTGAAAAGGGCTCTAGAGCTGTACAGAAAGAAACCAAAAGACATCATGAAGAGGAAAGCCAAGAAGCTAAGAGACTTGGAAAGAAAAACGATAGAGAAGGAAGTGAAGAAAATGGAGGACATACGAGAGTGCACAGCAAAGGTAAATGAATACAAGCTGTGTAAAAGAAGTGAAGACATCAAACAACTTGTCGAGCTTGTTAATGAAAAACACAGAGTCTTCAAAGCAAGTTAAAGACAAAGACGTTCTAGAAGCTGTCAAGTTCCTGATTAGGTTTTACAGGACTGTAAACTTCAAGATTTACTACAAACTTCCATTTTTCACACAGAAAGACTCTATTATCTTTAGAAGAAGTTCAGAATAACCTACAGAAAATAATCGGGGATTTTGAAAGAGACAACGAAGAGGAGGCTGGACCAAGTACTGCGTGCAGACAAGTTGATGACAACATCTTGAAAGAAGAGAGACTTAACTGAACTGAAAAGAATATACGCATTCAGTGGCGCATCACCTACTAAACGGAGAAAAATAGATGACTTCAATGGAGATGAACTTTTGAACAAGAGAATCGGTTTGCAATTCAAAACTGGTTCTGGGAATAGACATCACTTTTACAAAGGTGTTGTCAGAAAGAGTACCTATGCTGATCTGGAAGAGTTCATGAAGCAGGAGGACAGGAACTTTGTGGGAAAGTTTGACTTTGACACTGTTCAATTTGACCCCCCCCCCCCCCCCCCCCGCATAACGATGCATTATATATCTACCCGCTTGAAAAGGAATAAATGGATGATTGTTCTAAATATCATTTAAGGAAGAGATTTTCATTGACTATGAAACATTTGCTTGTGCAATTTTAAACATCCATGCATCGTCAACGAGACTGAAATCCAATTTAGATGAAATATACATGTCACTTCATCTTCATGGACGCTTGGTAGACGATTCAAAAGGTAAGACAGTTCAGAGAGCCAGACGGCTGTGGTGAAATAGAACGCTCCTGATGAAAAACAAGTAGGAGATTAATTTGTCCCTCTTTTCAAAAAGTGACGGCTGGGCTATGAGTTAATGAGCGTTACAGGGCCGGATATAGGTAGACATTTTTTACGGCTCATGCCCCCCCCCCCCCCTTCCACCTCTCTGTACACAAAGTGTCCATTCAGAATGTACACTTTCTATATATTCCACTCATTAGAAAATGGTTCACCGCGTTCACCTGAATCTGGCCTAGTGTTATATGTCACTTTGGGAAAATACGAACAAATTATGGTATCAATTTAATTGTATAAAATTTGTATTAGTATCTAAAAAGCATATTCATCAAGAAACCATAACAAATTTTAATTTACATACTTAACAAATCTCTTTATTTTGTTTCAGTGTGTACATATCCAACTTGGTTAATTGACATGTTTATGCCTACAGCAATGATCCAAGACGTTATTGTATTCTTTATACCATGTATGAATACTAATTAAGTATTGTGAATATTAATTAGTCACTGATCCCGTTACAAAATGTTCAACTTCTTTATGAACTTATTTGCATGAGCCTTCATACATGTAAAAACAATTCAAACTTGAACATAGTATAATTTTCATTGCTTGAAACATACTATTTCTTACATCACTGCATTTATGCACATTAATTAGCTAAACTTTGCATAAATTTGCTTAAATTAGCATACATTATATTTTGACACAAAACAGCCAACTTTATTATACTATAGTTAATAACAAATTTGTGCCTCCCGCCTCCATACAAGGCACCTTTAAAACCAAAAAAATGAATATTAATTAGATCTCATAAATATTAATTTGCTGTCGCTCCCATATATGCTGTACAAATGAATGAGTTTTTCTGGCCTTATTTGCTTAAATGTTTATGAAAACATTTCAAACTCAAATGTCACATGGGCATTTGGGATGTTAGTACTAATATAAATTGTTATTGTTTGTTACATGTTATTTCTTGACTTATGGTGTTTTTGCATATTAATTAGCTGGACTTCGGCATTCCCCCCCCCCCCCCCCCCCCCATTCTCCGTATCGCATATAGCTCTCCGAATCCGAACGCATGCGGCGCTCTAATTTTGGGGCATGTGATTGCTGGTAACTGAGCTTCCGGGTCCGGCCGGAGCGTCATTGACAATGTGTTAGAAGACGTGGTCAGCCTAGCAAAAACTCGCTTTTGTTCCTAATCTAGCAAATAATCGTGTTTTTATACAGTTGATATTTAAATGGGATTCTTCTGTGAAGCCACCCAATGTGGGATGGTGAGCCGAAGATGCAAAACGTGTTTTCAGCAGAACAATCACGCACGAAAAAAGCAAGGAAATATCAGTGTATGCTCACTATAGCTATAGACTGGAACCGGAAATATATGTGCCAACATCGTTGTCCCCGATATCGGCATCGGGAGCTGATATCGGCTGATATCGGCTATATGCGATAGGGAGAATTGTTTTACCTGATCCATAGGTCAAATCGAATTGAGACGTGTCTGAAAAATTAACGTGTTGTATTTCGAATTGCGACGTGTCTGAAATATTTAAGACCTGGTGCAATTAAATAGAAACCCGTCGCAATTCGAATTACAGCGTGTGGGTTGGTTGCGTTTTGACGGGTTCTTGTTTCCATAGTTTGTAGATATCATTTTTTTTTTCATGAATAGGACAATAGGTTATGTACATTTTAACTTATGTATCTTACAATAATATGCCTAGTATGTAGTTCTATAAATCAATGATTCGAATACTAATCAGATGTGAAGCACACATACATAGAAGAATGAGAGAGAAATGGTGTTTGTGGACAAATTTATAGGAGAGGAAGTGGGGTTGCTTGTTCTCTTACCACATTTGTTTTGGTAGAAATTAACAGTTTTGCATGTGTTGCGTATCAATAAATGTAGGTGTTACTGCAGCATTGCGTGCGAAGTAAGTTTTATTATTGCGTTACCATTAATCTCAAATTGCGCCGCGCCAACTTGGTATACATGTATCAAAAATTGTGTATCAATGTAATGTAATACGGAACTTTTTTTTCCACTGGTGTTATATGTAAAAGTAAAACTGAGAAAACTGAGAAAAGTGTCAATTTTGGTGGTATTTATGGTATGTGCGTAATCTTCAAACAGTGCTTTGATGATCTATTACATGTTTTGAATGATCTTTCGTCAGAATCTGCTTTATGGTCAAAAGTTGATAGGAAGACATTCGGATTTGATTTGATTTTAGGCTCTATTTATGTTCCTCATGAGGGCTCCAAATATTACGATAACGCAGGAACCTTCGAGAAAATAGCTGAAGATATAATAACAATCAAGAGCTTATTTAAATTAACTTGATACATGTATGTCTTGTGGGAGATTTTAATCCTCGAACTAGTTCATGAACGATCACATAGATTTGCAACATGATATGATTCCTAAAAATGATTCTGTATTTGAAATTTGATGTTTTTGAATAGTGAGGTCTTATCTTGTGCTCTTCAGAAAAGATGCAATAGTGATATATCGACTAATAACCATTTATAACCATGATTTGTGCAGATCTCTTGATTTGTTGATCATCAATGGTTGTATTGGAGACGACAGCAATATCGGTAATCTCACCCGTTCAAACACAAGTGTGATTGACTATTGTATTGTCTCCTGAAAAACGTTCAGATTTTTCCAAAATTTTGAGGTTGATCTATTTGACAATTTCATGCCCGATAAACACAATCCAATATTTTAGTTCAACTTAATGTTAATAACACGCAGTTTCTCGTTACTGACGAACAAAAGAATGCTCATTCCGCAAGGCCTAGTCAGAAAAGTAAAAGTAATTGTTTGGGATAATAGTCTAATTGAAGAATTTAGGAAAGAATTAGATGAAGAAGTAACAGCAGGTACTAATGATCTATCTGATGATCTTAGAATAGATACGGTCGAAAAGGATACGATTGATGATTTGAGTGAAATGCTTAAGTCGGTTTATTTTGAGTCTGCTTCGAAATGTGGTATGATGAAGGATATACAGAAAAAAGAGACTACTGCTGCTTAATATTCCCGATGTTATATTTTCAATGCCGTATCATGAAAGTACAGTAGAAAATCTGCACCTTAGTTTACAAACAATTGTCAAAAGTTAAGAGCTCAATAGTTCGAATTAAAAAGGAAATACAAAAAAACAAAGCCGCAATTAAGAGGAAGAATATGTTATATAAAAAAAACTGAAAAGTTCTAAAGATGCATACTTTAAGGAACTGCACAGTAGAATTAGGCAATTTAAGGGGACAAATACAAATGAATAATGGAAAATTTTAAATGGAACTGTCTAAAAACAACATGAGAATTATGTTAATATTGAAATATTTATAGAACACTTCAAGAAGTTTAATGAAGAGACATGTTCGAGAAAATAAATTTTGACATTAATGGAAAACATCAGGGCCCTCTTGCATAAAAAGTTGCGATTAAACGCAACTCAAAAAATTAAACGCAAGTCCAAAATACGCGATCCTGATTGGTTGAAAATCAAGTTGCGTTTGCGTTTAATTGCAACTGTTTATGCAAGAGGGCCCAGGACAGAGCTCAAATTTGAATTGTCTATGTAAGCCAAGGGTATTGACGTGTACTCAAAACTCACCTCCTTATTACATGCTGCTGAGAAAATAGTCTTAGCGGAATCTGAATCAGACCTCCATTTGGCTTTAAACGCTATATCTTTATACTGTCAAACGTGGTCACTAACAGTAAATATAGATAAAACTAAGGTACCTATCTTTTCTCGAGGGAAAGTTCGAAAATATGAAATGTTTAAATATCAAGATAAAGTTATAGACGTCGAGGACGATTATGTTTATTTGGGTAGAACTTTTAATTACAAAAATTATTTCAAGAAAGCTCAGAATAAGAAAGTAACTCAAGCTATGGGAACCATATATAGCCTTATAATAAAGGCAAGAAAAATAAATCTCCAGATAGACACTAAATTGGAAATGTTTGACCTGCTCATTGTACCGATTCTTTTATATGGTAGCCATATATAGCCTTATAGTAAATGCAAGAAAATTAAATCTTCAGATAGACAATGAATTGGAAATGTTTGACCTGCTCGTTTTACCGATTCTTTTATGGTAGCGAGGTTTCGGGTTTTGGAAAAGTTAACCAGAGAGTTAACCAGAGAGAAACTGTTCATATTCGATATTGCAAACGACTGCTAAGATTGAATAAGAATACTGCATATTGAATGATGTTGGGAGATCTGGGTATAGATGTCAACTAAGTGACGTAATTAACCAAAGAATGGTAAAACTTTTGGTTCAGGAGTCTAAATGGAGGAGAATACAAACTGTCAACAATTATGTGTATTGTACTAAAACAATGATAACAATATATATTGTTATCATTCTTAGTACATTACACATAATTGTGTAACCAGTCTGTAAGATTGAAAGATATTCATTCAATGGTTAACAATTGATTTCTCATTGTATGAGTTATAGGACTTTTAAAACAACAACGCCCGAGTTAGAGATTTATCTGAAAAAGCTATCCCTGTCACAGAGTAGGGCCTATTACTTTAGCGAAATTTAGATGTTGGAATCACCGATGGCCTATCGTAACTGGTAGGTATTCTAACATTGAACTACAAAACCGTACATGTCATTTATGTAATGAAAGAAAAATTGGAGATGCATTTCATTATCTTTTTGAATGCCAAGTGTTTAATAACAAGAGAAAGCTATATTTGAATAGGTGCTACACAGTAAAGCCTAATACCAGCACCGAAGAGTTGGTTTGGTTAATAAAGTTTTGTAGGAAAATAATGCTTCATTCACGAAGACGTTTGTAATTAGCTGGTGTAAGCATCGAATGATTTTTATTCGGTTTGATTACTCTTTTTATATTTCTTTAAAGGTAATGTTTAGTTTTGATAAGCCCTCAAAAACTTAAGATTTATTCGATTTTTGTTTATAAGTAGCAAGCAATAGAAAGAAGATGTGAAGATTTCACGTCCCAAAGTGGCATACTAAACAAATGAGAGGCAAAAAATAACTTAGGTACCGGGTCAGGGATATTAACTCAAAAAAAAAAAAACTTGTGCATTGTACACCATACACGCGTTCAAATCCTACACAGAGTGACACACGTGCTATCTCTGGGCAAAGCCTCGAGACTGTTGAGCGGGGAGCGGTCGGGGTGGAAAGGTATTGTAAACCGTAACGTTACGTACGTAACAAAAAATGGGAAAAGGTTAAAAATGACTTTCAGACTCAATAACGTCAAGAAAATCTTGTTTGAGAAGGTGTTACATGTTAGTTCTGCAACGCCCGTATTAATCTATGTAACGTCCGTAACGATATGCAGTATTTAGAGGATTCCAAATCGCAAAATTAACATTTCTAATTGAAAATATGCTTTTCATGCTGTGTATTACATTTCCTTAAGCCCTTAAAGAGTGTTTCTGCAGTTACTACCATCATCGACTCATCAGGATAAGCTAAAAAGTGTGTTTTTTCCACAATATTCTTTCATCAGTCCCATATATAGAATTTTTTTGTTAGCTCCATCTCCCCCAAGATACTTACATGTAGAATTAATGGAGTTTCGGGGAATGCACTTCTTTTTAAAAAAAACAATGTATTCTTTCCATATTTTCCCACTGGATATTGTAAATGGGATGGAATTAGATAAAGGACATTGATAAATTTTTAATGGTAAAATGACGATTAATTCAGAGAGTGTAACGTCCGTAACGGTGGATTGTAACGTCCGTAACAGTACACCCTGCTAAATTCATCAGGCAATGAAAGATTTTAGATCATGACTGATACATTTTAGGAGAGCTAAGAAGTATACTTTTCAATAATACATCAAAGCCTTTCTATTGAGAAAATAAATTCACAGGGATTTGGGATGATGTTCTTTTTTTTTTTTAATGTCTTTTTACACTACTGTAACGTCCGTAACAAATTTTTATCCTCTTAATACTAAAATTTGTTAAGAATAAGAATTTGCTATCATTGTGTCATTAATGGTGTTCGCCTGTACTATGACCATATCCGTATCAGAAACCTTGAAAATAATCATGGTTCAGTACAGGCAAGTTTGAATACCAACTTTGACCTCTGAAGTGGAACGTCCATAATGGTGGAAAGGCTCATTGACATTATTTACAAAAAGGTATGGACCTTTTCGTACAGTTCCCTCTATATTATAGACATGACATAAATGTGTATCTCTATCACGACATTATGTACTCAACCTATTTTGAGCATTTCAGTAGGCATAACACAAATATCATTCACGACTAGAGAGCTTCTGCGGTCACGTCAATGATTGAAAGGCTAACGTGTTTGCGTCTAGTCTAACCTGTAACCATCTACTGAAGATAGCATCTGATACAGAATATAGTACATGGAAGACGACTGCTTGGTACAGTAGATGCAACTTCAATGCGCTGTGAATAATATGGAACGCTGTTAGACGCCACGTCCGCGCAATAACGTAAGAAGCTGGACAGGATTAACTGGTAACGTGGCAACTTCCTGCGACTGATATCTACTGAAGATAGCATTTGGTCCCATTTGGTATGGCAGATATGGTTCGCGGCTGCTTGATACAGTGCATGCAGCTCCATTACACGGCGATATCGTGAAATAGGTCCCCCCCCCCCCCCCCATTCACTCCGTACACTATCGGTTTATTGCGTGCAGTGCTATGGGGACTTCATCTCCCTCAACAGACATAACATGCGAGTGTGTGCGTACACACTGAATGAGAGGGGACTTACACCACGAGTAGGCCCGATGCGCAATGGATGTGGAAAACCGGTTAGACGCCACGTCTGCGCAACAACATAGGAGCTGGACTGGTTTTTAATTGGTAATGTGCTCACTGCCATATCCTAGGCTTCATGTTATCTAGCGGAGAACGCAATTGGTAAGTAGAGCATTTATGGTAGACGTTACCTCGGTACTTGTTACTTCAATGAGTTATGAGTCCTCTGGAGAACCTTTTCTTCAGAAAGGATCGGAGCTACATGTAGAGGCAAGACATACACCCATATATCTAGCGAAAGACAAATTTGTGGGCGCAAAGGCGAATTCAGCGTACGTGGACAATTCAGTTCAATCAAGGAGATTTTCATTTACATCATTACACGTAAAGCAAGCTATCTTCTTTGCGTGGCTACATGTAACTTCAGTGCGCTATGTGTAGTATGGACAACCGCTTGAAACCCACTTTCAAATATGAGCAACAGTGGAAGAGGATGGATAAGTTTTACTGGGAACTTGGCTACGACTAGTCTGGTCTGCGTGCTATCTACTGAAGATAGCAAATGATACGGCAGATATCACTGCATAAATGTAGTACAAGTATACAATCCATGCGTCATGGGTCATCAAGAGGACCGTATGCAAGCCTATAAAAATATGCGCTAGACAGTGTAAGAGGTCATGATTTTTTCGCAGGCCGGTGAAAAAAGCATATCAATTCCATAATTTCTAAAACAGTCGACTTTCAGGGTAAATATGCTACATGGAGAAAACACACGGGGCTAAAAGAGGGGAAAAAAGGCAAACACACGAATGGGCTTCGACAATCTTTAAGCAATCAACACATACATCCCAAAAAAGACTACAGACGTTTACATGTTTTTACATGGTGACCTATGTCTAGTCTAGTGTCCTTCGGAAGAAAGATTTGATTTAATTAATGTGGACCAAAAACAAACCCGGAAACAAATGAGGTATCTAGACCTACTTATGAATTATAGATGCGAGAATGGGCTCTAGAACTGACTCTAGATATAATATTAACATTTAATTTGTTAGATCTAACTCTTAGAGTAGCGTTCAATGTGTTACTAGAGGTCTAACGTTAGATAGACTATAACATTAACTTGTTATAGATCTACATGTACTTAGATTAAAGTTAAATCCAGATGCATTTATTATTTTATGAGGGATATAAAACAAATATACACGGCATTTATTCGAAAATCCTGTTGAATTTATGGGGTCTGTCTCAGCACCTACAATTGTCTATTTCCCTGGGGAGCTCCCGCCCTCAAGAAATAGACGACTGCAGTCGCTTCGACCTCCTTGCCGTAGATCCAACTACATGTAGATTAATCTCAGGCCGAGTAAATTTGTAAACTATATCGACATCAACGTGGAACACAAAAGGTTAATAAAGAAAAATATCCGAAGTGCTGCTGGTTTGAAAAGGAAGTATACATTTGTAAAGAGCCTGCATTTTTTTATGGGGATGCGTATTATGGATGTTTGACTCTTCTTTAAATACATACTGAATATTCTTTGTTAGCCTTGCATAAAGAGTTACATGTACGATTAAACGCATCTCAAAAGATTAAATGCAAATCCCAAATATGCAATCCCAATTGGCTAAGAAAATGAAGTTGCAACTCTTTATGCAAGAAGGGCATTTGTCATACAAAAAAAAAATTAAAAAAATTATTGATTGAGAAAGCCCTTTTTAATAAGCGAAAATTTCTTCTTTCACCTCTTACCAGAGCATATTCATTTATTGTTTGTTTTTACACTTTTTGTGCACTCTCCGAGCAGGACACTATACTTTCATTAAAATGTAATTCGATTATGTGCAAAGGAAATAAAGATAAGTCTGAAATCATTCAGGCATAATAGTAGGCCTACATAAAGCCATAGTGTAGATTATGTAGATTGAGTTGGCTTAAAAAGTATAAGATCATGGATCATAATGATTCTGATAAAACTCAAATAAGAGTGTTGATGCGGTTGACAGTGCATGGTTCCAAGTAATACATGTTATACTTTTAAAAACACAGTGGGACATGTACTTGCTGAGGGAGGAAAAACGAGTATACATGTATACCACATGCATGATTTCTGGTATCCTAACAAAACACTATAAATATAGCTAATGTGCGCGTACAATGTTCAAGTTTGCATCACTTGGGGCGTTTCATAAAGCTGTTCGTAAAGTTACGCATGACTTTACGAACGACTTGAATACGAAGTGCGAGGTAGGATGCCCAAAGTTTTTCCTGATGATTTAACAAAGTGTGACTGTATTTCCAATAACTTCAATTAAATTATGGCAAAATATATACTTTGCATTGCAAATTTTTGTTATAATAAGAATGTTAATCTACATCTGCTCAGTTCAACTTTAGTTGATGCAGTTAAAAATGACTGGGCATCCCATTTGGCTTGTCATATTTAAGTCATTCGTAAAGTCATGCATAACTTTACGAACAGCTTTATGAAACACCCCCCTGATCACTAATTTTAGCAAACATACAATGTGTACACGTGCCGTTACAGATTTTAAGTAGGATTTGGTAAAATATCATGTAAAAGTAGGCATTGTCCAAGATCAAGAATTTGGCGCAAAACATAACACTGAGCTTTTTTTCAGTGGATTTGGTTAGAAAAGGAGTTACAAGATATGCACGTCGTCATATACAAATGTTCTGTTTAAACATACTATATTTACGTATATATATTTTTTTTTTAAATACATCGGATCATATAAACAGCAGTTACAATCTATCCAACCTGCCTGCCAGCATGTTTACAATAGGTTCACCAGAATTGTAGTGTACATGAGATTGGTCATCGCTGGAACGATCAGCAAGACAGCGTAATCTTGAATCCATCAAGACGTCTCTGATGCCGACCTGAAATAACAGTGAATGATACATGTATGTCCATTTGTATCAAATAGTGTTTGTCCCCAACCCCCCTCCCCCCTGACCTCAAATTGTTTGTTTTACCGCGGTCTATTAAGGCCCCATTCCACATAACGGAAACCCTTGAGAGACCACTGAGAGACCCAAAATTGGCAAGATCTCTGAGCAGTCTCCAAGACCAGATAAAAATAGTGTCTATTTGGAATGGCTCTAAAAACCCTTGAAAGATCATTGAAAGACCAAAAAGTAATTTCCCAGCAAATTTCTCAGAGATCTCGGTGGGACCTAGAAGATTGCCGAACGTTCATTGAGAGACCAATAAGACTATTGAGAGATCACTGAAAGATCATCTGACACACTCCTTGAGATCTTCGAGAGATCAATCAAGATTTCTGAGAGACTGATCGAGACCTCTGAGATAACAACTGAGATCTGTGCAAGACCAGATCATTTGTCAAATCTTGCTGATCTTACAGCAGTCCTCCAGCGATCTCTCAACAGTTTTTCAGTGATCTTTCATGCAAATTATCAGTCAGGGAGAGTACCGAGTTTTCGGGAATGATCAAAGTCCCCAACAAAAGGGACGATTGGCCTCAATGAATCATTCATGACCTTTCACTGCTTCCTGACCATTGATCGACGTGTACAAAGTGAATGACGATCGTACACCACTTTGACACACATATCTTTAAACATTCACCACACTCATGGAATGTTGATGTTGAAATTTCAGTCAATGAAAGATGGATAAATAAAGTTTATCCCCTCCAAAAATCAGTATTCACAAGCCATGTGGAAAATTCGTAATTGAAGGATGAAAACGCGATTCGAAAATGTATTTTTTTGAATCTGCGTGTCACAGATTCGTTCAAGGCGTTCTTAGTTTGCTGAGCACAGCAAACAACGAAACACACTGTGCCTGTAATGCCCTATGCATAGACTGCGTGTACACCATTCACACACATGGGTGTGTGTGTGTGTGTGTGTATGCGTGTGTATCTGCGTATGTGTTAGTGGGTGCGGGCCTTCGCCATCCAGCTCGATGCGGAGCTCTGTGTGTATGTGGGTGTATTTCTCTCTCTCTCTCTCCCTCTCTCTCGCTCGCTTCGGTAAATTATTCTCGTAGCGACTGGAATAAGAACATTAATAACGGTTCCCTGTGACCAGTTCGCTTCGCTCCAACAACCTCTTGAGCTTCAGTGTACCCTAAAACGCGGGATTAAAATCGTCCCTAAGATTCGGCTATCTCCCTGACTGATTATGGTCTCTCGGTAATACTTCATGTAAGTCTTTCACTGGTTTCTATAGGTTTTCACTAGTCTTTCAATGATCACTCAATGATCTCTCAATAATTTTTCAGTGATCTTCTCCAAAAATGTGGCAATTCTTGAGAGATCGAAAGATAATTGAAAGACTAGTAAGACCCTTGAGTGCTCATGTTGAGTGCTCTGAAAGACTGCTGAAAGACCACTGAAAGACCATTTTCATGAAAGACTGCCAAAAGACTATTTTGAACTGTTTCGAAAAATTTTGGAGACCATGAAGGCCATGAAATTCACTGAAAGATCACTTAGGAATCATGAAAGGCTCGGAGATCATTCAAAGTTCACTGAAAGATTATTGAGAGATCTGTCCATTTTTACGGTCTTTCAGAGGTCTTGCCCTATGTGGAATAGCCCCCATTACTTACATGTACAAGTATTGCCAACATAGCAGGTAATGAACATCATCTTTTTCATCATCAACGTCATACATGGACGTGTAGTTTACTAATTAAATGTAAATTTTCAATACATTAATGTCTTTGATCGTTACATTTGACATATTCACTCTACAACTTGCAACTTATAATTCAAACCATTAACCATTCCCCCACCACCCTCCAACAACTCTAGGTTTGTAATTTGTATATTGAATGTGAGCTATAGATATACATGTGTAAGTTTTTTCTTCTGTTGGCTAAACTTACCCGGTTCCTCTTATTCTTCTTTTTCTTTTCCTTTCTTTTTCTCATTTTCCCCCTCCCCCCCCCCCCCCCCCCCCCCCTCCCCCTCCCCTTTCCCTACTTTTTTTTTATTTGGTTGTGGGAGGGGAGGGGGTTGGGGACTTTTTTGTATTCCAAATAAAACAGCATATACAGTCATGATAGTAGTGTTTGTTGATTTTCATCACTGATCATACCTTGCTCTGGATATGCGGTCATAAAGATGTGCCCCCATCTGATTATTTAGGGAATTGCGTTGCCCTTTCCCTAGCTGGCAAAGGCGCAGTTCTATAAGGTAGCACATAGAACCAGCCCTATTTCACACCTTCTTTTGACAGATGATTAAAAGGTCGACATCCTCCTTAAAAGGGTATTGATGTTGTGTATAAGTACAGGTTACGTCTGTCAACACGAGGAAGGAAAGAGAGATTAATTACAAATGATCTCACCAACCATTAATTTTGGGGTCTCTGTCGAAAACGATTGCAAAGAATTACATGTACATGTATACTTTATTGTATATATCATTTTTAGATTATGTAATATGACATCGTAATGTTAGCAGTTATTACTAGTAGGTGATGAACAAGGCTATTGAAATTGAAGGTGGATTTCTCCAGTCTTTGCAATCTCTCTCTCTCTCTCTCTTTCTCTTTTTCTTATCGGTATGGTCTAATGGCAATTTTGATTTTGAAAAACAAGTACTACCCTTTATAAAATGTACCGTACATTAACAAAGTATACTTTGATACGGAAAACATACCGAAGCATCACCGACCGAGTCCAATGATTCTCTTGCCGTCCTCTCCATACCCTTTCCATAGACTTGTGCAAAGCTGGGGTCGAATCCATTTCATACCATTGAGGCTCCGAGTCCTGCAGAAGTCGGTTTAACAGTCAGAAATAACTAATGAAAAAAAATTCTCCATGCATCTAAATTAATTTGACCTGTAAGAGAAAAGAATTGGACACATGTATAGGCAGAGTAAAAAATACATAATAATTATACTGTGTTAGTTTTCCCGCCCATTTTCGTCACCATTTTATTCAATTTTTTAAAAATGTGTTTTCAATTTCGTCCCGGACACTGCGGAATGTGCAAATGCTCATTTCAAATTCGTCTTTGGTCGATAAATTTTGAAACATTGTCATTCAATTCTGTGCTTTGTCACCCGTTTTCGTCAACTGCAATCCAAATTCGTCGGTCACATAGCTGAGCACGAGACAGCAAAATCAATTTCTTCTATTTCCATTCATTTTCACGCAAAAATGTCTACCAGAGTTATAAAGGCCTATATACATATGTAACAATTTGAATGATAAAATAATGAATTTGTTTGAAAAAATGAAGAATTTTATTCAACATTCTTCTTCTTCTTTTGTATCCTTGGACTCCGCTGTTATCGGAGATCCACAGTATTTCGTAATACTGTTCAAGTTAGTACATTAGTTACACAGTTTGACGAGAGAGTAAGGTAGAGCCCGAGAGGTGCATTTTTGTGCAGGAATTTTAAGATAACTAGGTTTAGGCTGTTTCTTGACGAGACAGGCAGGGATATGTCGGGTAGGAAGAGAACAGAAATAGTGAATTGCCGTGGGTCCTGTTCATCAAAGTACTCTGATACCGTTGCTAACTCTTTATCCTCGGCGATTTGATTCTGTAGTGTCCTCCTATGATGATTGAGCAAATGGCATTCCCCTACGAAATGCGTAACACTCTCCAAAGAAGACTTACAAAGCTCGCAGAATCTTGAAGTACTTTGATTCAACGTAAATAATCTTACTTTAGTTGGGTAGGTTTTGCAGGATAACTGAGCTCTAATGCAGACAGCTTCCCTTAGAAGCGGATTAGAAATTCGCTTCGGATAACAGCTGCTTTTATCTCGCAGAATCCTTCCAGTCCAAAGGCTAAGAGATGAGTTTTTTTGTTTGTTTTTTTTTTTTGCAACTGCATCTTCAAGGGTAGCGTGGTGACGTTTATACATGTTACTAAATGTAATTGCCAATTTCTTTCACATACTGTAGGGGATGTGTCCTCCTAAGAGGGTGGTGAGACTTGGAAGCGTGTCGTTGCTAATTATTTTTGACCAGTGCCTGATCAGGGGAATGTTGCAGGCAATACCATGCACAAGGATCCTCCTCTCCATCCTATCTTCAGGCAGGCTCGCATATTGCCCAAGTATGAGGAGATTTTCGTAGTCAATTTGCTTATTAATTGGGAGGATATCTAGAAGAAAATATACAGCTTCATCCGCTGCACTCCTTGGTAATCCGAGAACTCTTTTAAATAGAAATGTCTGAGCCCTGTCCAAGCGAGACAGCATGTATCCAGTAAAGGCGGATTCACACCGAACACGACACACGACACACGACACGACAAAACGACATACTACACGACAAATGGCGAAAAAACAGTGCACACCGCACACGACATTCGCTAAAAAGTCGTGCTGGAGAGAGGGTGATGTCGTTTTTGATGATGAGAATGTCGTGATAGTATTCATTTGAAGTTCATCATTATAGTCATCAAAATAATTCTATAAGAGTTTTATTGTGTTTAATTTTGAAATCATTTATTCTTTATTTGGATTTCTAAAAGTTGTTAAATTGCTCAAGTGACACATGTTGAGAAATTACAAAAGTGATATTTGCCGTTTTCTATTCGGAATAATCATAGCTGCGTTTTTTTGTTGTTTTTTGTTGTTTTTTTTTTCTTCTTCATATCGTGTATTTTAAATACATTTTAAAAAATGATCTTTGTCGTCTATTCGGAATAATTCAAGCAGTGTCACTCACCACTGACCATGTTTTAGATACAAAATATTCTGAAAAATGTATTTCCTTAATTGAAAATAGTGGTGCAGGCTTATAATTATCTGGAATACGGGTCCCAGACATTAGGAGAGTAGATGTACTTGAATTTCTTGCTGGACCAAGTCTAACGGCCCGTCTAACGGAAATGTTTGTTTTCCATTTATGACGAGTAGATTGTCTATGATACATGGTCATAACCTTATCTCTGTGACATAAATATGCACATTTTCCCCAGGGATTTGGATTTGGTGCAGCTAGCGGGAAGGGGGGGGGTGGAAATAAATGGCTAAGTGGAAGGTTGCGATATGATAGGACTCGTCACACACCCTCTCCTTTCTAATTGGTTTGTTTTATTACTTCAAATTCTATCAAGTATACTCACTTCCATACCAATAGACCTCAAATAAAATCGCATTCACAACCGCATACCTTGCAATTTTCTCCTTTCTTTCAAATTGTAAGTACAGGGGGAAAGTTGTCGCTATTGTTGGATATTCTATGTATCTATGTATAAGTTATCTCAAAACACACTCATGGTTGATAAAAAAAAAAGAAAAATCAGATATTTTTTCAACAAAGCAAAAGCAATACTTTGCCCCATTTTACGGAAAATCTTTAAATGACTCCAGAGAATACGTTTTCAAAGTTGCATTAAAAAAAAACATACTTTTAAATGTCTTTCCCTATTTCTTCTCCCTCTCTCTCTCTCTCTCTCTCTTCTGTCTATTCCCCCCCCCCCTCTCTCTATTCCCTCCCTCTCTCCCCGTCTCTCTCTATATCTCTATTCCCTTCCCCCTCTCTTTCAAAATTTGTAACAAGTTCAGTGCCCATTGTATTCTGTTTGAGAGCTGAAAAAAACTGAATATGATTGGAAAGATTAACATTAAACAATACAAATATTTAAAAGACTAAAACAGTTATTTAATTAATACTGTGATTCAAAACTTTAAATGAAATAGATTTCTACAACAAGCCCCTTTAACAAAATAATAGACCAGCATTGATTTTCCTTAAAACAGTATATTGAGAAATCATGTAAATATTTTCAGTTATATTATTGTATTCAGGTAAGTTTAAGCTCCATCAGCGTGGAAATGGAATTCATCCCCAAGAATGTATGATGTAGTAAGCAATACAATAAGCTCGGACACCCCCCCCCCCCCCTCCCCCTTCCAGAATACATGGAACATATGCATCTAACTGCAATGGCCTAATGATTATGTAGGGGGAGGGGAACATAAATTGATATTCAACGACATTAACCACATTTAAATTTTGAAATAGAGATTTGACAAAACTTTGAAAAGCCCCACTGAAGAATTTACTTATAATTGCAGACTAAATAACATTCTAACCAGCGGTAGTGCATAACGTAATAAAATTAAAGAAGAGAAGTAAGATAGTTGTAGGGGCTGTGAAATGAAATTCTTCATGGGGGTAAGACTGCTAGTCAAAATACTAAAATGAATGGACTATATTATGCCTTTGGTGTGTCACACTCCATTGTGAGATAATTTGAGGATCGAGGGGGGGGGGGGGAGCAAGGGTACTGGGGTACTAGGAACTACAAGAAGGGTGTGGTGACAGAGGCAGTATTGATATTAGCAGCTTATGGACAGGGAAGAGACACTGCTATCTGAGAACGATGAATGGCATCAAGTTCATTCCCTTCGACTTCCTCTTGTTCTTGAGAGCATCCTTTTGCATCAGCTACCAGGTACAATCTCTTGTAGGTGTGTACATGCCCTACAAAACAATAAAAGAATTAAACAATGATATAGCTTTCCTAACAACAAGCATTACATCATAGCTACAAAGTGACTTGTATAGTTGTATTAAATTTTTGAGCTACAATTCACAAAACACATACATCGAAATTACTAAATATTTTCTTGAATGAACAGAAATTTAATAAGATGAGAAAATAGCATCTAACATAGCAAGAGACTATAACACAAGCATGCATGATCAGTGTTTATGTATTAAATGCTATCGTTGTGTAGGACCATGACAAGGCTTACATGTATGTTAGTAAATAGAAGATCAGGGTATAAATTATTTCCCTATTAACCCTTTTGAGACAATTGACCACATTTTGTGGTTTGGCTCAATAACTTTTGATTCAGAGCTCTAAAAAAGATACCAGATGCATGAGAAGAAAGAGCAGAAATTTCTACACACATTGTTTCCATTTTTGTTGCATGACCATATTGTGTTTGATGCCAGGAATTTTAAAAAGGAGAATAAGCTTGAAAATCTTTAAATTGGCAACACATTGAGAGGTTCAAAATCACTGTTTTTATCAACATTGGCAATTTTTTTCAACTTTCGACTAAGTTTCTAATGATGCATATTGTTTTCAAAGACATTACATTTTGTTAGAACCATGTAGCACTAAAAGGAAAATATTATTGTTGCCAATTTGAAGAACAAAATGTGATCAATTTACCCCTTAAATAATTCCTGTCATGAAAGGGTTAAAACCAAGGAGCACAACTAATTGACATGACTTTGAATGAACACCCATCCCCAATTTCCATGAATTGATGCATTGGGAAAACAATTGGATTGTTACATGTTTTGTACTATAAATAAAATGGTACTTACTCTCTTAGTAAGGATGTGAATCAATACTAGTACGTTAGTAAGTGTTTTTCCTTGAGGATGGGAAAAGGTGTGTGATGAACTGAAATGATGATGGCACCAGTTCTACTTCTCTTCCCTCGTTCTTCCTCATGTTCTTGTACAGCATGAAACAAGCCTGTATGTTGACCAAACTACATCCAGCACTTTCTCCTGTAAATTTAGTAAGAAAGGAATTTAGATCATTATTGTATTTTTGCCAGGATAAGAAATAACAAAGCAAAATGAAAATACTAAAAAATAATAATAATTTACTTTAAAAGACAAAATAGCAATGCTGAGAATAATAATGATTTCATGAATTAAGGCAGTAAATAAATTATTTGACCAGATGAATTCCGACTTGCTTATGTCTTATTTATATTGACAATAAGTGATGGGGATGTTGTACTGTATGTAAAGTCTCTGTATAAAAAAAAAAAAAAAAACTACTTATCAGTTTCCATCTCCAAACAAATCTTTAACTTTACTTTAGAGTTGAATGAAACAAAATAATTACCAGATCTTTCAAGCTTGCTGGCAATCTTTCAGCAAATGTGTCTCGCCCTTAATATCCTAATCTTTGTACAGGGATTAGCCTGGTTTTCCGGTGTTTAATCCTGGCCCATTCTTATATGCTGCAAAAAATAGATGGAGAAAGTAACAAACCATAAGACTACAAATAAACAGGTTCATAAATATATAAGGTTCTTTTAATATTTCTTCATTCAATGGACTTTTATTTCATATTAGAAATTCACATTTAGTCTCATCTCAAATAGAATGGTTGGTCTTGTGATATAAATTTATGTAATTAGTCAACTTGAAAAAAAAGTGAAACATAAAAATTTAACCTATTTCAATTTATCAAGAGTTTATATAGCGATATGGCAAAAGATAAATCATGATAAAGGCCATAGTGACATATAATTTGATTTACAACTTACTACACTCCCACTCAAACAAATGTTGGGATTCGCCCCTTTTTCTCAATGTAGACTTAGGGGTTTATGAACAGCAAGTGTACATAATACATATACTCTAGATCCAGGGGCGGATCCAGGAATCAGGATTTTGTCAAGGGGGGGGGGCACATATCTCAGAAAACTTTCTGACAAGCAAAGAAAAATAAAGGTTATCTTATTTTAATTTTTTTTTTTTTTTGTCCAGTTTTCCTTCAAATTCTCAGAAAAGCAAAAAAGGGATGCCCCCTAAATCTGCCACTGCTAGATCATTTACTGTAAATCCCTATTTCGGATTTGTAGCCCTAATGAAAAATTCTCTCTGAAAATTTCAGTTATACTTTAATTGCCATATGTCAAATTGATCTAATGATTATTTTTATTTCTCCCTTTTTGAAAATTATTTTATTGGCCTGTAACTTAGACTGCTTCTAGATCTACTGGAAATGCTTTGATCAAAACAAAAAGAATCAAAACTACCTAAAACAAACAAATAATTAAACAAAAAGATAAGGGGCCTGGAGGAGTGGGTTTAACATTTAGACTAACTGTTAAATCTAAATGTTAGACCTACAAATAAGGAAAAGGTCTCTAACTTAGTTTTAGATCTACATAAACTCTAGATCTAATGTTAGTCAGTGACATGTAAATTGATGTTAGATATTTTAAATTTAGTCTAGAGACTAGACTCTTGCCTAACTTAGAATCTAGACCACTAATATTTGGCCTAACGTTAGGCTCTAGATCTGGACCTAGAATTAACAGCTTAGTAAGTACATGTAAGCCCCTCCCCCCCCCCCCCCCCTCCTCCAAATTAGGCTCAAATTAAGAACCAACAATAAGTGAGACTAAATCATGTCAAGTTAAGTAGATGGTCTAGTAACGTTAAAAGTCAGTGACACTGACAGGTTCGAAATTTGCAAGGGGGGGTGTATCTCTCTCTCTCTCTCTCTCTCTGTAGATTTTACAGACACTAGACCATTATAATGCAGACCATAGGCTAGCTCTGACTTTAAACGGACTGATGCCCATACCATGCCCCCCCCCCCCCCCTCCCCCAGCCTCCAGATACACTGCCTGAAGTCTGGAATCCTGGACCAGGAATGGTCCTGGGGCTGGGACCGGGCTGGAGTTTAGCTTTAACAGTTAGGCCTTGTTTAGTTTAGTTTACATGTTGTTAGGAATTAGGCCTATAATGTATCTAGACAGCTAGACCGAACTTAGATCTGGAGCCAGGGATCTAGCTCTAGATCTAACTTTTACTCATTGAATTTGCTCATAACCTAGCCTAACTTAGGGCGGCGCTAATGCACTTTCGTATCCATACCCTAACCCTACCCCTACCCCTACCCCTAACCCTAGGCTAGGCTTAGGGGTAGGGGTAGGGGTAGGGTACCCAATGCGCATGGATACGAAAGTGCATTAGCGCCCTTAAGGCTAGATAAAGTTAAGTTTAGCCACCATTTATTCACTCCGCAGTCTAAGTTAGATCTATAGACTATAGATTCTCTAATCCTACTGTTATTGTAAACGTTAGTTTTGGTCTTTGTCAAGTTGATCAAACATTGGCCTTTGTTAAGTTCGTCAAACATTGATAAAATATAGGCTAGAGTCTATAGGCCTCTCATCTAATTAGTCTTAGTGTTACTTACCGTAGATGAATTTTCAGCAACCTATCAACCAAAGCCAGGATCAATCAGACAAGTGAGGTTAGATCTGTGTATCTTAGATCTCTCGTTTTGGTTGGACTCGATGAAAACATATAACCGATGCTGTCTTTTTGTGTATAGCTCTATGGTACTTTTTGTGCGGTGCGATAAAATAATTTACACGTAAAATCCCATAGAGATATGAGCTGGAGTAATGAAAAGTTTCTGGAGTGCAATTAGCGGCTTTGGATAAATATGACGTCACTGCAAATCCTCCATGCTAATTGGTTGGTGGCCAAAATGTCGTTTTGTCGTGCTGGGAAAATCGCTCACTGAGCGATTTTCTGAAACGACTAAAAACCCCTAAAAACGTCGTGCACGACGTTTCGAAAAATGTCGTGGCAGGTGTGCACGGTGCCATAGGGTTTGCATTAGAGCGATTTTTCAGAAAGTCGTTCATGTCGTTTTGTCGTGTCGTGTGTCGTGTGTCGTGTGTCGTGTTCGGTGTGAATCCGCCTTAAGGCGTTGAACTTGTACCCCATATAGCATCCTTGGTAAACAAAATGTCTTCCATAAATGAGCACAGATAGGTGGTAGAAGGCGTTGAGGCCCCTGCTTGGTCCCAGCAAGGGAGAAAAAGGTGTTGTACCCTTTGGTAATGATATCACTGGAAGGGTCAAGATTGGAGCTGCTCTTAATTATGCCAAGGTGGGGATGGCTGGGACTTACTTTAATTGTCATTCCTCCTTGCTTCCACTTAGCTGTAACATTATTGCCATCACGCTTCTTGTTCATGACAACAATAGCACTTTTGGGGGGATTGATTTTGTACCTCCAGGGCCCCGTTGCATAAAACTTACCATTAATGGTAACTCTGCTATCAATGGTAACTACAATGGTAACATTACTCAACAGCCAATCAAAATCAAGGTTTCCATGAGAGTTACCATCGATGGCAAAGTTACCGTTAATGGTAAGTTTTATGCAACGGGGCCCAGGTGTATGAATAGGAAAACGTCAAGTCAAGCATAGCTGATTAATGCGACATCATCGGCCAGCACAACGACACCAGTGCAGCGTCCATGGAAAGAGCATCCGAGACGAGCATCCCTTGGTGCTTTAATGAAACCATCAATGAAAACCGTGTACAGAGTTGGGGAGAGTACACTACCCTGTTTAACACCTTGGAGGATTTGGAAAGGAGGGCTTACTCTTCCGTCCCACATAACTCTGCTTGTGCTGCCGTTGTAGAACTCTTCAATGACTGCTAAATGGGATTTATGAAGGCCTAAGTTACGAAGCTTTTTGAAGAGTCATTCATGCTAGACAATGTCAAAAGCCTTCTGGGCATCAAGTAAAGCCAGGTATGTAGTGCACTTCTTGGCAGTGTTAAGGTCTATGATTAGCTCCAGTGATGATGCGGTGAGAAGGCAGGCTTTGCCTTTTTGGAAACCAAACTGAACCTGATCGGGAACATCACTGATTTTAAGAGGAGCTTCCAGTTTGTGGTTTAATAAGCATTTCCAAGACTTTACTAATGGTGGATGAGTTGAGCCTCTGTAATTTAATGAATCTTTGATTTCCTTTCCTTTACCCTTGTAGATTGGAACAACGAGGCCAGATTTCCACTCATTAGGAATGTGTGCAGTGGTAATGCAAATGTTATAGACAGCTAAGAGAAGTCTCCGCGCAACTGGACCCAGATGTATCAAATGTTCTGGAAAGATTTTGTCTGGTCCTGTCGCTTTCTGGGGTTTTTTTTTCAAAGAGTTAAAGGCCTCATCAAGATTCTCCGATGTTAAGAGTTGAAGCGGTTGATTCAAAGATTCTTGAAATGGGCGAATAAGGGCGGCATCATCTATCTCCTCTGGTGTAGAAGAGTAATCTGGCGTAATGTAGCTAAGTCCGAGAAGTAAGTAATAAATCCATCTAGAACAGCCTTTCCATCATATGTCGTGCCCTTGAATGACAAAGTTTGAGTGGACTGTGTTCCCTTAGCTCCCTTTACAAGCCTATAGAATAGTTTGTCATGATTCCCATTACTGCATTCAATCTCCGAGAGGAGGTTACTATGACTTTTACACCTCGCTTGTCGAAGGCTGTTTCTAAATTGACGTTTAGTAAACACATATTTTTGCCAAAGTTGATTTTCGCCTTTCGGTCTCCCTCCAGCTTTCCAGAGTCTCCAAAAATACAGAGCTCGTTTGTAGTTGGCTTCCACCTTCTTCGTCCACTCGTGTTTTCCTTTCCTTTTCCGGGATCCATTACAGTGGGGAAGGGCAAGGGATGCAACTTACATATTCTGACTTAGACAATCTAGTAGAAAGTCGATTTCCCTTGGTTCCATGCTTAGTTTGAAATGGGCCCCAAATAGGATTTTTGAGATTTGTTCCATCGGAAGGGTGCAAAGATGAAGCAATTGGCCTTGACTGAATTTGTGCCAGAAAATTTTTGGACGATGGAGTAACTTCCCGTTTCCTTCAGATCTGTGCAGATTCTCATCCAAATGATTGTTGATAGACATAGGAAGTGAGGGCAACACTGATACTGGAGAGTGGTCTGATGTATTCAGGGGATCATCATGTTCAACCGACAAATCAGAAAAGTATTTAATAAGACCCGGGGAGATGATAAAATCGTCAGTGTTTGATTGGCGTAATCCATTATCCGTTTGAAATGTGTACATGTCATTTTTTTCCTTGTAGAGATGATAAATTAATTAGTTTCTCGTTAGATAAGAACTTGTTGAGTATCCGTTTGGTAGGTTTCTTGCAAGACATATTAATCAGGTCGACATTAAGATCACCTCCTGAAATGATTAGAGCCTGTTTGTGCACATGATGATTTTATCTGAGCGATCGTAGAAAGCATGTGGTGATACTCAGATATGTTACTGGGGTCCACGTCGCATGGAAAGTATCCGTTGAAGATGATGTGTATTGGTAGAGCTATGACAAAGTTTGGTAATAATTAGTCTTTGGTAGTGAGATTCTAGGGCAGAAGCCTGCCATGGACTTGATGCTCTCAGAAAAGTTGCTACTCCGCCTTTTGCCCTCGTTCTTGGTATGGAAGAAATACCATCCTGAGATTTGCTGAAAACCTGAAAATTCTGATCAAGGTCAGTGAGTTTATGAAGGTCGCTTTGATGTAACCAGTGTTCTTGGATAAGCAGAATGTCTAAATTATGCTCCAGAAGATATTTAATGAAAGCTACATTGTGTTTGATCGAGTCCCCCTGCTATTGAAGGTCCCTAGGCTTAACTGCTGGACACCTTGCGGTTTTCTAAAAGTTGGAGACTTGTGGAAGTGAGGAGGAGGATTTGATGATGTTGTGCTCTGATTGCTGGACGAGTGACTTCCTAAATTGAATTGAAAATTGATGAAATTGAATGAAGAGGTGATGAAATTGAATGAAGAGGTGACGAAAATGGGCGGGAAAACCTATACTACAAAATGCATGTACCTTCAGGGCTTTTCTGAATCATCCTGTCTAGCTGTTGGTAGTTTGCACCAAAGACTTTTAAAGGGAAATCCAACCTTAATGGTAAGTTGCTTAGAAAGAAAGAGGAAAAATCAGAGAAGCAGATTGGTGAAAGTTTGAACGAAATCGGACAAGCAATAAGAAAGTTATGAATTTTTGAAAGTTGTAATCACTATACTTATGGGAATTTCAAATTGGCCGAATAGGTAATGTCACTGTGATGTAGCTGTGGACAACTCCCCCATTCGCTCTAACACACAAAATGACTAAAATGTCACTTTTTTCAAAATGCATTACTCAGTATGATCTTTTCGTTCATGAAGACCTATTACAATATGCTATCTCCAATATATTTTGAGTACAGCCCCGAGGGTACAAGCGCCTCGAAGAAAACCGCAAATTAATGATATTTTTGTATACGACAAATGGGAGAGTTGTCCACAAAAATGTCACAACTGACTAACCAAATTGCCAATTTGAGATTGGCATAGATGTAGTGATCTCATTTTTCAAACATCCATAACTTTCTTAGTCCTTGTCCGATTTCTTTCAAACTTTCACCATCCTGTTTTTCTTATCAAATCATCTTATTACCAAGGTTGGATTGCCCTTTAATAGTATCAAGACAGATTACTCTCACCTACTTCCGTAGTACATTTGGCAGGCGTAAATTGCTGCGTTAAAAAGACTCGGGGGAAATACGTTCGCCATAGGTATAACACGTGAAAAGATGTCACATTTTTTTCTTGATATTTCATATCTTACTCTATCTTTTTTAAGTCTGATTTTTGCACGAGAGAAAGGGTGGATAGTTAAAAAAACATTTCGAGAACCTTTATTGTCAATAAATGCCACTATGAATCCCCGGGATCATGCCTGCTTTTTGACAGAGTCATCTGCCATAGGGTTAACACGTGAAAACAGGGAATTTAGGAATGATTAAAGCTCCCCTGGTATTACCTTGAATTTATTGTAAATTTGGCTTACATGTAATTTGAGATTCTGAAAAAGCTTAATGAAGGCTCAAAAAGTGGAAGAGACACCGCATAAATAAACGGGAATATGCATGCTTTTGGCCTTCCAGCTGCCATAGGTTAACACGCAAAAACAGGGATTTTGAAATGATTTAAATTCCCATAATATTTATTTGAAATTATGAAAAATGTGATTTACATGAAATTTAAATCTCTGAAAAGGTATAATTAAGGCTCGATGAGTCCAATAGACCCCGCATAAATAAACTGGAATATGCATGCTTTTGACAACAACAAAAAAAGTCTCGCTTGCCATAGGTTTACACGCGAAAACAAGGAATTTTAGGATGATTATAATTCCCATAGTTTTTATTTGAAAATACAAAAAATGTGATTTACATAAAATTTAAAGCTCTGAAAAGATATAATTATGGTTCGATGAGTCCGATAGACCCCGCAAATACATTGTATAAACGGGAATATGCATGCTTCTGACAAAAAAAGTCTCGGCTGCCATAGGTTTTACACGCGAAAACAAGGAATATTAGGATGATTATAAATCCCTTTGCTCTTATTTGAAAATATAAGAAATGTGATTTACATGAAATTTAAAGCTCTGAAAAGGTATAGTTAAGGCTCGATGAGTCCAGCAGATCCCGCAAGAATAAACGATAATATGCATGCTTTTGGCCTTCCAGCTGCCATAGGTTAACACATGAAAAAAGGGATTTTGAAATGATTGGCCGAAATGATTTTAATTCATATAGTATATATTTGAAATTATGAAAAATGTGATTTACATGAAATTTAAAGCTCTGAAAAGGTATATTTAAGGCTCGATGAGTCCAGTAGACCCCGCATGAATAAACGGGAATATGCATGCTTTTGACCAACAAAAAAAAGTTGTTGTATTATACACGTTCAACCGTATGTTGTTATTGATGACGTAAGGTGGGCGTGTACATAGGCGTGTAGTCCATCACGTGAGGTCCACATCCAATGAAATCTTGCGCTAGCAGACGATGTATGTCCGCCCGAATGCAAGCGCAGCCCCGCCGATAAGAAGAAACTCTAACTATATTATTGAGTCCAGTATTATATTTCTAACGGACCAGAGGAAAAATTCAATGTGTAAAATTTATAAATTCATATAATCAATGTTTTATCACCGAATTACGCCTAGCCAAATGACAGATGTTAGATTATATGCAAGCAGAATAGCTGAGCTGAATAGTGACCGAGAAGGTGTCTGTAGTCTTACTCTTAGCTGCATGGCTAGGGTCTATCCCTCTGCGATCCCGATCGAGGTTTGGCGTTGCCGATGGAACTCTGTCTGCTTGCCTCAAACTTGGCTCATCAAAGCTTTTTGTTTGCTGTTCGCCGTTTAGTTTGGCTTCAGCCAACGAGACCGACAGCCCCGAGAGACCGACAATGTAGTTGCAGGAGGCTTCTGAACCAAATGAGTCTGACACTGACAGTCCATGACAGGGGCGAATACAGGATGTAGTAAAAAAAAAAAAAAGGGGGGGGGATGGGGGCACACAAATGCAGGGCTGTCAACTTCGGGGGAACTGCTTGGAGGGAGATTTGTATTTTTATCTTCTCGCAAGCCCTCCAAAAGTCGCTCAGTGGGTGGTTATCGGATTTTATGGGATCCAGTATTCCTCCATAATTCTCTGACAAGCAAAAAATAAAAAATAAAAAATAAATGATAAGTTATCAGTTCTAAAAGGGGGCAAACTGATGTATAAGTTTCTTTCAAAAGATGGAACACGGGCTAGGATTGCGCCCCCTCCCCCCCCCCCCCCTAAATCCGCCACCAGTCCATGAGACTGTCACGTCAGTCTTGTGGGGTGGGCCTTTTTACAAGTTTTATCGGAGGGTTAATAGACCGACATTGTTAGCCTCATGGGCTCCCAAACTAATGGTGCTCGTTCCGGTTTTATTTACGTTTTAGGCAAGAGCCCGCGTATGCCTATAGTTTGTAGTTCAAGAGAATGTAATTCCTATTCCAGGGGTGGATCCAGGATTTTGTAAAAGAGGGGGTACAGAGCCGGAAAAGTACACAATGAAGGAGGCAATTATATTTTTATTGTGTACTTAAGGTATACCAGTTGGGTATCAAAAAGAGGGCCGCGGCCGATTCACCCCCCCCCCCCCCCGGATCCACCCCTACTATTCTGTCATGGATGTGAAAAATGTGATTGCATAGTGTTGGTGGTCGATCTCATTAAATGTGGGGATTGGTAAAAAAAAGAGAGAGAGAGAGAGAGAGATCATTATTTTTTCCTCATTTCTATTCGAGTCATTTTTACAGATTGGTTGTAAGAGAGAATAATAGAATAAGAGAGTGTGAGAAAATGAAAGCCTGTGAGAGGGGGGGGGGCAGGGGAGGGAGAGAGACAAATAGAGCTTTGGGCGGGTAAGACAGAATAGGACTTTAAATAAATGAATTATATCGTCAGCTGCTATTGTTGGTTACTATTTAATTCAATTCAAAATACGGAGGCCGTTTTCCCCCTTTTCATCATACAATTAGTAGCCATTAGGCCCTAGCTATTGCGCTGGTGAGGGCTTCGGAGCAAGCCCCTATACTGTTTTCTTCGCCTGCCGTCTCAAACTGCTATAGAATATTAAAAATAACTCAACGTCAGTTATTTATATTGGTGGCGTATCCATTAATGCAAGGGGAGGGGAGGGGGACTCACGCCTGACGAACAATATATCATCAGATGCCTTCTATTCTGAATTTTCGGACAAGGAAGGAAAAAAAGACTTGTCACATGTTCATGTTCCTTCTGTGCCGGGGGTGGGGGGGGGGGGGAGGGCACAAATTTCCTTTCATTCGGTGTGTATAAACTAAGAAATGTCAGATTTGTTTTTGGCTGGCACGTAGTAGGGGCACGTGCATTCATGGACACACCACCAATAACAATGGGAGAATCTTGGATACGCCACTTTTAATTAATCTTTATATTTATATAAGCCTTTTCTGTCTTGACTTTTAACAGAATAAGGCCAATAAATTTACATTATAGGTCTACATGTATATAATCCCTTTAATTTGAAATAATCATGATATGAAATGAAATATTCTGATTTAGAAAAATAAAGATAGCATTTTATTATTATTACTTTTTTAAATTACTTTTCTCGACATTTCATTTCATTTCATTTCATTTCATTTATTTTCCATTTTCAACAGAATATAACATTCCCGTCAGATATCGCAGTGTTTGCTCATGAATACAGAGCTTAACATTAGGGAACATGTTTGGACCATCCCCCCCCCCCCCCCCCCTCATCACATAAATATCAATAGAAATTTCACAGCAAATTTTTAAAAAAATACAAAAATACAAACATCTCTCCAGCTCCCTCTCCTCCCTGGTTGACAGAGTTGATTCCTATCTGTTTTGGGACATAAGTTTGTATTTGAAGGGACAATATCAATTATTATGCCTATACGGCTTTACCAAAAGCTACGTACCAAAACAAAATGAAAAAATAAAGAAAATTAAAAAAAAATCTTGATAAAGACTATAACCTTTCTCTCTGGGCCGATTGACATGTACCACAATATATACGCGTGCTTTATTTCGGGACTGAGCACTCTTCGTATTTGTACTCTTTGGTTTGCACTGATCAGATGGCTGCATCCGTCCTATATGAGGCAGCAAACGTAACCCTTTCACTCTTCCCAACAGCTGAATATGGGATGTAAGGTCTCTCCGTTGTATAAACAATTGGTGGCCTCCACAATAAGCCTTAATGACTGATGTGTACTTTGATAGCATGTAGCATGGGCCGTGGAACCGGGGGACTGGGGAGCTGCAGCACCCCACCCCCCCCCCCTCCCCCCCCCCACACGTACACACATTTTTTAGTAGACACACGTTTCATAAAATCCCCGAAAAAAGGTGCAAAATTGTCATTATTCAAGTGAAATCAAATCAGCAATCAAGCCAGGTACATATACAGGGGAGCTGTGTGGGCAGTTGTCCCCCCCCCCCCCAAAAAAAAAAAAACGCCAACTAAGAAAAGAAAAAAAAAGGCGAGAATGAAAAAACAGGAGGAAGTAAGGGAAAAAGGCCTAAAAAGGCGCTACGAGCCGTTATCTTTCAATTTTTTTTTAAAACGTCAAACTTTTGGCGCTTCGCGCGGGAAGAGGAAAATCCCCCCCCCCCCCCCTCCCTGTACCCACCCCTGTTACAGTGCAGTATTGCGTCCAAATAATTGAAAAGCAGTCCGGGCATCGAACTAAAAAAGGTGCTACGAGCCGTTACCTTTCAAATTTGCTATAAAACGTCACAGCTTTCGCGCTTCGCGCTGGAGAGGGGAAACTACCCCTCCCTGCACCCACCCCTGTTACATACAGTGCAGTATTGCGTCCAGATAACTGAAAAGCAGTCAGGGCGTCGAACTAAAACTTTCCGCCTAAAAAATGGTGCTTCGAGACGTTATCTTTCTCTCAAATTTGCTATAAAACGTCAGAGCTTCAATAGCGCTTCGCGCGGGAGGGGGGGAAACTCCCCCTCCCTGCACCCACCCCTATAATGCATAGAGTCTACAGTGCAGTATAGTCAAGTATTGTAACTCCGAACAGATTGTATTACCGAACGTGTAAAGTTAAGCGCCTAAAATGGGTTTTCATACGCGTGGGATTACGCGTATGAAAACCACACTATTGATACCAAGGTTGTGTCTTTTTCCCATAGGTTTCACACGTTCGGAATTACGGTACCTTTTTCAAGGGACCAAAACGCCGCGTCGTTGGGAAGGGGTTCACTCGGATGGGAATATCGTATTAAATCTACGTTGTCTTTTTAAAATTCCATCAACTTCTTTTTTTGTAGGACTTTGAGCATTCATTATGTATAGTTTGACAGATATTCGTTTCATATTTTATTTGCTATCGTTGATTTTCTGAAAAGTGTTCGGACACTGGATCAACCACCATATTTGCGTCCAAATAATTGAATAGCAGTCAGGGCGTCGAACTATAACTTTCCGCCTAAAAAATGGTGCTACATATACGTCTACGAGTCGTTATCTGTCTCTCAAATTTGCTATAAAACGTTGAAACGCCCCCTCCCTGCACCCTCCCTCCTAAGTTACTCCCCCATAAGTTAGTAAATTGATCAATTAATTATAGACTATGTGTTGAATAAGAAGGAAACAAATAATGGTTTAAAATCCCCAGGCCAAGGTTAGAATTGGTTGACACAAGCACAAGTATGAATACAATGTATAAAATGGCAGTACTTAACAAAATAACATTTGTAAAATCAAGAAACAGTATTTAAAACAATCTTTAAAATTACAGTGCAGTATTGCGTCCAATAACTAAAAAAAATGTTTGCTATAAGAGCCGCACCTTTTTCTCAAATTTGCTTTAAAGCCTCAAAGTTTTCGCGCTTCCCGCGCGCGGGAAGGGGAAACTTCCACCCCCCCCCCCCCTCCTTGCACTTACATGTACCCCTTGCCTGGGCCTGGGCACTGGGCCCTCTACTTTCTGCCCCAAAAATGGTGCTACGACAGTACGAGCCGTTATCTTTCGTGCTCACAACCACCCCCCTAAAATTGCATCCCGGTACGGTAGAATCTACGCGGGTGGGATTAAGTCTAAGGTACAGGCATACTTACAGGTATCAGGTTTAGCAGATTTTACGTACAATGAATGGACTAGATCTATTTAACAAAGATAGGCCTAGATTAGACCGAAAAATTCTGTCTCTCGTTCGTTAGCTCTTCACTCAGAGAGCTAACGAACGAGAGACAGAATTTTCGGTCTAGATCTAGGCCTAGATGTACACATACCAAATAGAAACTCCGGAACGTTAGCTTCTTCGTGAATCTACGAGACCAGGCACTTCCAAGACCAAGGGTAGACGAAAAGCTTCCGTCTCTCTGACTCTGTATCGTCGGTTGTTCCAGCTGAGACTACGTCTGGCTCCGGCTCCGAGTCCGATCCACTGACCTCGAGCTCCGTATAGTAATATGGAGAAGGTTGACAAAATATCAGTATTAAAGATTTCTACATAACAGACGGTTATTTCTGTCTATTCCAAGGGATAAAAACTTTATTTGCACAGAAGAGTGAAATAGCAGAGCATTCTGAATTTGTTGGCTTTGCTGACATGTGGCATTATGCAATAAAATGCATATAATGCATGCGCTGCATATATTGCAGTAGAGTAGTGCATAGTCAATCTCAGGGTTGCCAGATCGTGGCTAGTCTTCACGGCCAAACTCAACCTATTTTACGGCCAAATTCGGCCAAACTATTTTTTCTCACGGCCAAATTTCACGGCCAAATTATATCACCTAGAAATAAAATTAGGTATACCCCTATACTAAAATTCATTGTCTTCTGCACTCGCCCTAAGTTTACAATAAAGCCTGCTTAAATAGTTTGACATGATATTGAGCGACAACATGCAAGTTTCTGTATTTGAGTCTAAGAATTGTGAGCGCACGTCATCAGCTCGACGCTTTTGGACCCTACCACTAATGATAGGGGTTCATATCAGCCCAGGGGAGCGTTTCATGAAAGGACTTAATAAGCAGCACAGAATACTAGTAGACTAGTGTGTAAAGTTTGTACCGTCTCTATATAGAGTTAAGCTAGATCATAGACCCGGGCAAGGGCTTAATTCAGCATATCACACGCCGTGCAGACGCGCGCATGCACACCCTATTGCATTTTTACATATTTCAAGTGATTTTCTGGTAACATTTCCTATCGATTTTGAAAAAAGGCCAGAAATAAAAATTCACGGCCAAGATTTCTGTTTTACGGCCAGAATACGGCCAAATTTTTTTGGCCGTGAAATAATTTTTTTTCACGGCCAAACTAAATTTTATACGGCCAAATTTCTGGAATCTGGCCGGAAAAAAGGCCAAATGGCAACCCTGGTCAATCTATATATTATGCGCATGCTGCATAACTGCACTGAAGTACAGTGAATTGAAATTATCTAAAAGTCGCATGCTTAGCGCGCGTGCGCGCTAGCGCATATTGCAGCTAGCTAGTATAGCTATAGCGTTAGCGCAGCGCAGCGCAGCGTAGCGTATGGACATATGCCTGGCATGGCCATCGAGGGGCACTAGTCGTAATTTTTGGATGAAATGCAAATTATGAACGTAACTGAGTACATGTAGAGGGTCGCTCGGTTTGGAAATGGGCTCGCAGCGTCTTTTTAAGTTTCAAGTACCAGTTTTCCTTTTTGTCTCTGTTTTAAAAAATAATTTCCTTGTCCTCTTCCCCAGGGCTGTCAACTTTGGGGAACTGCTTGGAGGGAGATTCGTGATTTTTTTTCTCGCATGCCCTCCAATTTTTGGGGTCTCTTTTGAAGTCCAAAAATCTCTGACAAGCAAAAAAAAAAAAGGTCCTCAGCATTTTGGGGTCTCTTTTGAAGTCCAAAATCTCTGACAAGCAAAAAAAAAAAAAAAAAAAAAAAAAAAAGGTCCTTAGCATTTTGGGGTCTCTTTTGAAGTCCAAAAATCTCTGACAAGCTATCATTTTACACGTTTGGAGGGAGGTTTTTTCATAAAGCGGGAGATTTACATGCTTGGCGGGAGAGCGGGAGGAAGGGCGTCGTGGCGGGAGTCTCCCGCTTTGACGCTGGAAGGACGGCGGGAGAATTATCGTCGTGGCGTGAGACTCCCTCCAAATGCGGGAGGGTGGACAGCCCTGCCTTCCCCCACCCCCCCCCCCCCCCCCCCCACCCCCATCGTTATCCTACTGTCCCCTACGGTCCACGTTTTGACTGATTCTTAATACTTTTTAACAAAATCATATCCTCCACCATCTCCCTCTCATTTTTTTTCCAAACTACATGTATCTTTGTGTCTCTTTTCATCGCTCTCTCTCTCTCTCTCTTAAATAACCCTCGTGCAATTTTCAGACCAAACAAGCAAAGGAGAATCCAAAATACATGATCATTCCAAACAAGGCCTTTTCAAATAAATAAATCTGTCCACTTTATTTCTCCCCTATATCATTTCACCACTTTGAATGCTATGCACAACATGGACATACAAGACTATACTCAAATAACCGCAAAGAACTACAGAAAGACAAAATTCCCTCCATTTTCCTTCCACCTGGAAAAGCTCAACGAAATAGATAATTTCCTCTACCTATCGACATTAATATGCAATACTAAAGTTTCATTTACTCTGAGATTTCAAAAATAATTAGTTAAAAATACTCAATCTGAAAGTTAAATTTTTCACATTCAGCTTTCTTAAAATTGTAGTGGTACACTACAAATGCATTTTACCTATGTTTAGAGGAGGAATTTTTGAGAAGTCGCAAAAGTCTTTCAAGGCAGTAATTGTTTTACGCTATAGAATATCTTGAATGTATGTATTTTAACCTGGAAATAACACAATAATTGAGGAACATTTTGGTTACAATGTGTGTTGACTTTTGGGAAAGTGTCTTGTCTTAGTTCTTACTTGACTGTTTCCATCTGGCAAAAATTTGAACTCGAACTAACCAATATACACGTAATTGTTGAAAACGAAGAATATCACATATATATAAATGGAAGCTTTGCTTTGCTCTTCTATCAATTTGCTCTGCAAAGCATTTGCTGCTTTTTCTAAGGCATAATTTAAACAGCTGCCCATGGCTTTAGAAAAAAAGAAAATTACCACCGGAGTAACATCAAGACAGAATATATGAAATTACTCTAGACAAGCTTGGTATTATGTACCACAACTATTTTTAAAATTTGATCAAAACATGGAAAACTGAATATCAATTTCAAAATATGAACATTAAAGCTACAGTAGCAAATATGGCAACAAAAACAAGTCATGGTATGAGACCTCAGTAAATAGAGAAAGGACTTTCAAAATTTGCACCAACTATATGTGAGTGTTAAACAAATGATTTGTAACGGGATACTGAACTAGGACTACAAAACCAAATTTATGCCGAGTATTCTTTGTTGGAAAATGCAGTTTGAAATAATTATTTGAGATTTACAGAGTGGATCCAAGCTCATCATTCCTCAAGCAATGCTTTCTAATTTCCATTGCCATACAAATTATAATATGCTCTTCTTTAAAGGTCGAAAATGCAGTTTGAAATAATTATTTGAGATTTACAGAGTGGATCCAAGCTCATGATTCCTCAAGCAATACTTTCTAATTTCCATTGCCATACAAATTATAACATGCTCTTCTTTAACACACCATGTAGAAGAAGAAAAAATCATAGTCAAACTCAAGAACATGCCTAAATAAAGGGTTATGTTTATGATAAAATATATAATGCAGAAGATGTGCATATCTTTGACAGTTAAAAGGGAAAGATAGGTAATTCTGTCCTCGTAATGACTGTACTCCAAATTTGTTTCTCAATTGCATTTGCAACTTGTAATATAACTTCCCAATACATATAGCTTTCTTTCTTAACAGGTTGTGGGCTTGGTATTTGCAAGAACTTAGGTATCAATACACATTTCTTTACTATACATATCAGCAATCCACACAAAAAAAATTATTCAAGATATATTTAAATCTATAACACAGTATTGGATCACTTTCACTACAAATCATAAATACTTCAAACTGAAACAAAGTGAGTGAGTTGTTAGACTATCACACATTAAAATAAATGGTCCCTTTTCATGCTTTAACCCTAAAAGGGCAGGGGCTGATTCTACCCCCCCCCCCTCCCCCGGATGTTCACCGCGATGTGTTCAAGGATAATTTTTTTTTGCACTGCAAGCTTTCATGACTTTATCGCCTACAGTCATGGGCATCTTTTGATACAAAAAATCGCCATGTGTATTGTACACATTGCAGAACTGTCAAATCGTGATTATTTAAATAATCAATTAGCAATCATTCAAAAGCCGTTTGGGATATAGATATGATACTTTACAGGGTTATTCTTTAAAAGATATCCTATCTGTGTGCCAAGTTGCAGAAATTTTTGTCACTCCATGGCCGAGATCCCAGAAGGCCAAAATAACTCTGCCTTTTTAGGGCTAAAGCATCTTTACCAATATTTCATGTCCTTGGGTAGGTAAAAAATCCTCCTTTTAAATTCATCATGACAAACTCTTTTGATTCATTATATTCCATTCATAAAACTTAACTTAAAATTTCGAAATAAACCTAAAGAGGATTTTTGTGAAGATTGAATGTGCAAAAAACAGCTATTTTTGGTATTTAGCCAATGAACTCCCTGTATGCTTTGCACTTACACTCATCTTTCTGGAAGTATAACTTGCTTAGACATTATTTTTTGTGCACATCTCTGTTTTCTTGAAAATAACCATTTCAAACCCTATATTGTGTAACCCCTGTTACGATTATTTCTAGGGATTATGTAGACTATAATATAATCTTCTATCATCTGTATATGTTACACTCTGAAATATATTAATCTCCCTGTACATATGTGCAGTGTATATACATGGTGGATAACAATCATACAAAGAATAGCGTTGAACAAGAGGCATACTAAAGATTTTCGTCTTGCATTCAGAGTAAACCACAAGAGTGAACAGAATTCTTACAGTTTACTCTGATGAGTGCAAGACGTAAAGCTTCAGTATGCCTCTGTTCAACGTTATGCTCCAATCTTGTAGTACCAAACATCTTTTCAATAATAACATACAATAAGAGAAGTCAGGTTTGGTATAGAGCTAATACAACATGTTTGCATGCACACAAAAAAAGAATTAAAAGTGCACAAGTGTAAACATTCGCAGGGAAAAATTGTCATTTTTCAAAATATACCCACAAAGTGCATATCTATTCATGTGTGTAGGCAATTAACCATCCAAAATCAATTCAGATCATGACAGTACAATAAATAACAAAAATTACCTTATGTAAGTTTTTTTTATGTCTACAATTGAGTTTTTTATTCAAAAGTAGAATATTTATCAGCAAAAAAGTGCTCCTCGACAACAGGCCAACCAGAATTGCTGAGGGGATAATGTTTTGAAATCACGCTTGTCCCAATGGAGACAAAATACTGAATTCTTTAAATAATAAGTGCATGTATCCTTTTTAATCAGGAAAGTGATAAAATGGTAAGGGTTGAAATAAGATTTGTGCAGCACCTTAGTCACTTTTGGGCTTTCTCGTGCATGTCTCAAACATCTGACATAAACATGGAGTATATGTAGAGGCCAATATTCTCAGCTTACAGCTTGAGTTAATTAAACATAGAATTCAATTTCTTTAAAATGCCACTGCCTCATAACCAAACTTATCTTGCCCATTTCTTACAAACACGACAGGGTCAATAATAAAATTAAATTTTACAAAGAAAACATAAAACAAAACTAACATTTTCTAAAATACAATATACACAATTCCTGTTGTTTAACCAAGGAGGTACTAGGCAAGCGTGCCTAGTACCTTCGTGGTTTAACAAAACAGAATGGATGGAGTAAAATATACAAGGAAACTGAAACAAGTTTTAACAATACATACAAGTAAAAAAAGAAAAAAAAAGGCCTTTCAAACTAATTATTCAAGGAACTATACAGGCATTAAATATGGGAATGATAAGAGAGTTTAACAGCCTGTGTAAAACACTTACATATACAGGTAACTCTGCCTAAGTCGAATCTCTTGGGACCACAGAAATCTCTTCGACTTAGGCGAAATTCGACTTAGAAGAGGTAAAAAACACATTTTGCTCATTCTGTTCTGAAAAATTGCTTCGACTAGGGCGATTATTCGACTTATGGAAGGTCGACTTATGCAGAGTTAACTGTACTTGGAGTACAGGAATACAGTGGAAACTCAATATAACGAAACCTCTTTATACTGAATTTCCACTGTATTTGCTTTTAATGCTGGGCTTTTCATAAAGGGATATACAGACACTTATGGCCTTTTAGTAAAGGGTTAAAATATTGTTTCAGGACAACTCATAAAGATGACTATATAAAGAATCATTAAATTCTCTGAGCGAAATGCAAGGATATGTAATAACATGGTACAAGTTGCTCAAATAAAGTAAGGGGTAATGTCACATGTGGAATTTATATGTAAATCAAGACCAAATCCTGTTTTTCAGGTAAAAGTTGGGAAAAACATCTACATGACAGCATAATACAATGCTCCGCAATGTCAACTATGCTTATCAATTGATTACTGCATTCAGTAGTTTTGAACAATTAAATCACAGTGGCACTACAAACCAAATAGGTCACATTAAACACCATTCAAAGCTACATCATAGATATAGTATACCACACAAAAAACATTCAACACAACACATTTGTAGAGCATGAGTAGCTTTGCATTCTCAGTGGGTAGAAAGATCTTTAAAAGGATTTGGTGTATTTCAGAGCTCTAGATATCTTCCAAACAGTGGCACAGGATGTCTCTAGACATTGAGGGGGCACAGGCATCATTTAGGGGGCTCTGGCCTTAAGTCCGTGGATGAAATGTAAATCAACAAGGTGATTAGGATGAGGATAGGCAGGAGAGTGTGAGTTTCCTTTCCATCTCTCCCTTTTTTCTCTTTTCCTTTTTTTCCTTTTTACACCATCTGATACGCCCCCTCCTCAAAAAAAAAAAAAAAAAAGAAGCTACACCACTACTTTATATTTTACCAAATCCTATGTACTTCCCATGGATTAACAAAGCCTAGGGTTAAAACACGACCAAGTCGAACTATTCAATCCACCATCACTTTTTAACATTCATATGAACTCATGCTGACAACAGCCAAATCGGAAATAATCAAATCGAAATAAATATCTGTATCAATCAAAGTGAAATATTTCAAAGGAATTCCCACACGAAAATAAATAATTCATCCTTCAGAACTTTCGTAAAGGTTCTACATCATGTAAATTATTGGAAATTCAATGAATTTCAAAACATACACTGACAAAGAATTTTCTCAGAAGATTTTCCACCACTTTGCTTGCACATTCAGATTCTCATTTCACACACATAAACCTATCAACATCTATCCATAATAACACCAGTCACCATAACCATAACAAACTTTTTAATTTCACACTCTATGAGATTTTTCAGATATTAAAATATATACAGCCTTTTCTAGCACCTGAATACAACATCTAGAAATTATCATTATGGCATCCATTCATCTTATTCAGAGCCTTGCTGAACAAAAGGATACCCTTGACTGCCCCCGACAAAATATTTTACAGCAAAATAACATTTTGAAAAGAGGCTTGTTCACAGCTTAACTTAACCCTATGTTCAATAGGGTCTTAATGAATGCGGGACTGAAACTGTTTTCAAAATCAGTTAGTCAGATCAGTGTTTCACATTTCATAGGCAACCCATGTATTTACCGTTTGACCAGAAACTGTCACATGACATTTGCGGAGAATGTTGTGATCCTATTATTTTGCAACCTGAACCCTTTGTGAATCTTAACAACTTACAAAATTATAAATGTTTCTGGATTAACGTTTCTTTGGTTTGCAAGAAGTTTCACAATAAATATTGTATCTAGACCCAATCTTCAGCTTTTAACCCGGCTATGAATCAGCCACAGATCAAGCCAAGCACTTAATGGGATCTACAATGCTTAACTTATATCATCATTGCAGTTTATATATTGAATTTTGAAGCCTAAAGCAAGCTACTGCCACAAGCAGTAGATTCAATATACGTTTTGACCCATGAGTAAATAGCAATGTAACTCCATAAGTGCCAAAAGAATGAGAGCATTTGCACTTCATTACAATTACAATAACTATCTGTATACTATTCATTTCCTTTACAGTTTCAAGGACTTAACCTCACATTTAGGAATTTTGACATTTTTCATTTTCCTCAGCAATATTCAACAAAGAGCTAAGAAAATATGGGACTGCTATTTGAATCATTTTTTATTTGCTATGAAGCAGTCAATCCTAATACACTTTAAAAGATATAGAATAACACTGGATATAATGATTTGTGCACTTCATGCCTTCAAAATAATTTATTGGACACTAAAATACGCTCTGTCAGGCATAAAAATTCTTCACGATGTGCTGGATCGGGCGCCTGCACACAGGGCAAGGTTTTCCTCGTCTCCGTAGCTTCTTGGCGCACTTGTAGCAGCAGACCTGGTGTCCAGTTCGGCCGTGGATGATGCAAGCTGTCTTGGGGCGCACGCAGCAGAACCGGCAAAGCTCCTGGGCTTGGCTGGCCACTGCCCCACTGCCCATAGAGGAACCGGAACCAACTCCGCCTTGAGGGGACACAGTACACTTAGCTGCAGGAGCTTGGTGCAATGGAGATGTCAGAGTTCTGGTCTGGTGAGGACCTACCGGTGCCTTCTCACTTAGCGTTGACATCACTGGTGTCCTACACACGGAATGGGTGGCCATTGTTGCCCCTGCCAGGGACGAACTGCCACTGGAACTTGGCTGACTAGTTCTTAATGCAGAAATCATCTTCTCATGTCCACAGGCTACAAAAACAAAAGAAAATGAAAAAAAAGTAACAGATGTGAAATCACCTTCAAGCAACATCCATCACTTTCTGTCTCGATGTCTTTGTCCTCTGAAACTAGAATATCACTGAAGGTGATTAATACCCCTGCCCCAATGTGTTTGCCAAATTTCCTGAGCAGTGCTCCAAAAATGAGGAAGTGGTTTGATCTGCAATATTTTCCTGTTTTATTGGCATATGTCATTACCATGGCAACGCATTTGCCACACATTGAAACAATAAGTTTTGCACATCTTTACCACAAGACTAATGTGTGTGCTAAATTTCATGAGCATTGCTCGAAAAATGAGGAAGTAGTTCGATCCGCAAGATTTCAACCCGATTTATTGCCATAATATGCCGTTACCATGGCAATGCATTTCCAACACAACCGACTGACCACCCGCCCACCCGACAGCCTGACCGCACACTGATTCCTATTATACCCCTTCAAACTTTGTTTGGCAGGGGTATAAAAATGCATTTAAGGTAATGGGAGATTTCAACACTGTCTATACCTGTAAAATCAAGGTTAAAGAATTATCTCACAAAATTTTTTCATGTCAACTTATTTCTATTTGGACATTTTGATATAGAATGAAAGAGGCAAAATCGACAATTTCATTTAAGGGCAAATGTATCCAACAGACATAACAAACTTAAGACAATGTAACTGACAAGATCTTTCAAGTTTGCTACCCAATTGTATCATTATACATAGCCCTTTCCATTATGAATAGTATCGTAGAGAGAAAGAGAAGAAAAGGTAATTGAAAAGGTCTTTCAAGTCTGCTACCCAATAGTATCATTATGCATAGCATTTTCTATTATGAGCAGTTTCGTAGAAAGAGAAGAACAGGTAAATGAAAAGATCTTTCAAGTCTGCTACCCAATAGTATCATTATGCATAGTATTTTCTATTATGAGCAGTTTCGTAGAAAGAGAAGAACAGGTAACTGAAAAGATCTTTCAAGTCTGCTACCCAATTGTATCATTATGCATAGTACTTTCTATTACGAGCAGTTTCGTAGAAAGAGAAGAACAGGTAACTGAAAAGATCTTTCAAGTCTGCTACCCAATAGTATCATTATGCATAGTATTTTCTATTATGAGCAGTTTCGTAGAAAGAGAAGAACAGGTAACTGAAAAGATCTTTCAAGTCTGCTACCCAATAGTATCATTATGCATAGTATTTTCTATTATGAGCAGTTTCGTAGAAAGAGAAGAACAGGTAACTGAAAAGATCTTTCAAGTCTGCTACCCAATTGTATCATTATGCATAGTACTTTCTATTATGAGCAGTATCGTAGAAAGAAAGAGATGAACAGGTAACTGAAAAGATGTTAAAAGTCTGCTATCCAATTACATCATGCCTCCACTCTGAAGCGTCCATGTATTTGTAGGAATACTGACCTTTTGGTAAGATACTGGGGGATGTTTGGACCAGATTAGAGGTTGGTGGAAGGGTAACCTTGACAAGTGATCCAGGATCATCCAGTCCAGAGTGTCCAGATGACTGTCTCTTTAAGCAAACCCCAGAGTCTTCCCTGCTGACAAATAACGCCCTTCGTTTCCTTGGCGTACATCCGGCAGCGTCCCCGGAACTATCGCTGGAGAGTTGGGAAACAGTGTCGGCAACTCCTCGAGTGTTTTGGGAGGCATCACTTCCAACACCCTGATCTTCATTCCCCTGGACAACACTTCCTTGAGGGGTTACACAGCTTGCTGGTGCATGTCCGAAAAGTTCTGCAGGAATCACTTCTTCCAATGCCTCATGAACAGTGGTGAGGTGAGTTGTTGGTGCCTTCATGTCCTGGGTCCGGATTCCTTGCAGAGGCCTCAAGGATGATGTTGTCCCTGGTGACGATATCTGGCAGAAGACGTGCCTCTCCTCACGAACATTGCTCTGGCCCTGCTCCTCTTCACTGTCACTCCTACCATCGGCGAAATCTCGGGCTGTCAGGTAGAAGCGGTGTGGATTAGCTATTGGATGTCCTGTTCCAGCTTCATCACTGGTGCAGGGGACACGGTCTGCTACTGACTGGACCCTCCCTGGGATGCTTGCTTGATTGACATTATCAAGATGACATCCCGCTGGAAAGCAAAACAAGAAAACGATTTTGTAAAACAGGGATAATTTACAAAATTATCCTTTATTAAAATAAACTAAATATGTTGGATCTTCGTACAGTTGTAGTGTCAAGCCTTAAAATGCCTTATAAGTAAGTTAACAGAGACTTAAATCAGGAAAAAGTACTAAAAGTGGCATCCCTAATAGAAAAAATTGATAAAAGCATATATGAATAAATAAAGAGTAACAACATATCATCTCTACATATTTATGAGACACAATAAGTCCCGTCATGGATTGCTTTTCAAATGCCCTCATATTCGAAATATGAAGTGAAATAGCTGAAGTGCTCAGGCCGAACATTCATGTCACACGCGTGTGCAGTCCCATATACCTTTTCTGTGTGGAGTGCATGTACTTTTTCAGCAAGATTGGATCAATTTCTTATCATTTTGATGATTCCAAAACCACACAGTATACACCAATTCTTATGTAGACATGATCAACCATTCCCAACCGCTTTGAGACAGATTCTTTCACAATGTCTTTCACAATGTAATTGCATGACCAGAACTCAACATTATCTTTAAGGTACATTCAAAAGAATGATAATCATTATGTCATCAAGTATCCAGTTCTAAACAAATCAAACTCCTCTAATTCAATCAAAGTCAACAAACGAGGAATTCCAGAATATTATACTGTAGTATATCAAAGACCATTTTACAGGTAGCAGAAGTCACAAATGACTCCAAATAATCCACAGATCTCTTAAACATGAAAACTCTACTTCGTGCAATTTTTACGAATCCCTGTGATGAAGGTGCTCTGAGAATTGCTTTTGTTTCCCCGTTATAAAGAACACCTCCAATATATATATATATATATTTCATTAGATACCTACATGTACTTAGGGCGAAAATACGTGGTAAAAAATGCAGCGATAGGGGGAAATCGACTATAAGGAGAAATATGCATTTCTCCTTTACGTTTTGAACTAGACTTTCTGACCTTGCCTGCCATATCACAACCTGTAACTTCGCTGTCACAATGCTATAATGAGCGTCCACCGATATGAGGACCCTTCCATTTTTTTTAAATGTAGGGTAGCCTTATGCATGCATCTCAAATTTCAGAGTTCATATTGTGCCATGGGTAAATTATGTGCTGTTTGAGGAAATGTCCTTTATCATATCCTTTATTATGTATAAACAGGTTTATATAAATTTTCTCCTTTGCTATGCTTTTTTTACCATTTCCCCTTTTAGGGCGAATTAGTGGTATATATCCTCAGCAGATCAGTAAGTAATGATTACCTAATTTTCATGAGCATGTATCCCAAATTTGTCTCGGAAGAGTTTACAAAAATGTACTAATGAACTTAACTGTTCATGTTTCTGACTGTCCCTACAAACTGACTCACTGTGTACTACATGACTCATTGGGTACTACAATCCAGTAAAAAAATAATTCTCAGACCTATTTGGCCTATATTCTTGAAAGTGGCCTGAGTTAAACCTGAATGAACTTAGTCCGCTGAGTTATGAAGAGGTGAAGTGTAAACCCCTAAGTTCTGTATAACTTACTGTAATTATGAAAACAAAATGACTTAACAAAATTAATGAGGTCATGAAATGAATTTCATAGAAATACATAGAGGATTTAAACCTGGAATAAAGTTGGTATGCTTTTAAGAATTCAAGCCATGAAGCATTACCTGGTGCAGAGAAGGCTCTCCTGAGTACATGCTTATCACCTAGCCTCTCTGTTGGGTTCTTTCTATCCTCATCTGCTAACCAACCAGACCTCCTAGCCCAACAGAAGGAGCAGTAGCCATGTACTGGGTTGTTAACTTGACTGCACTCGGAACACTTCCATTTATCCTAAAGATCAGAGGTAAATGATATTCACATTTCAAAATCAACCCTTGATTAACCCTGAAATGGCCTGGTTATTTTGTTGGTCTTTCAGCCAATGAGGGTTGGATTCCATGCCCATGCACCCCTTGACAAAGTCTGCATCGAGTACAATACAAGGGAAGATGTCCATTTCAGCTACATGCAGCGTGGTGACTTCTGATGCTGAGCAATACCAGAAGGTTAAAATTTCATGAATTTGAAATGAACAGATGCGAAAGAGTCTACGCTATGAAGTGATGAAAGCTCTAGGTGAATTAATTTATGAATATATTTTGTGCATTAAAAGTATTGACGAAAATAAAAAATATCTTTTAAAATGTTAGAGCAGTCCTGATTGCAGCTGTGTGCACAATTTCACTGCAATCAGTACCCCTTCCCCTAGACTTTCAAAGCTCAAAAGGCCAGTTCTTTTAGGGTTAAAAGCCTGTGTTTTACAGAAGCTTGGTCCATTGCTCACCTCTTCAGGTATCTCCGAGTCTGTTGTATCCTCATCTGCAAACCTTGAGTCACTGGAACTACCCAAGTCATCTACTTCCACAAAGATCTAACAAGAAAATAATTTTTTTTTTAATTTAGAAAAAACATGTAAGAATACATCCAATGTGCACTCAGTCTACACACAAGTTCTGTGACTTTTTTAAAATTCCAGTTGCTATCAGCAAATAATACCCTACAAAAATAAGAAGGCAATGTCCCAATTATAACTTTTTCCCACCTTCCTCATCTTATTCCTACCATATGGCAGTCTAAAATACTGGTTTGGGCATTGACAGAACACTGTATACATTCCACATTTTTACTGACCTACAAAATATAAACGAAGTATAAATTGGAAAATATACAAGTACTTGGCAGTTGTTGGCATACCAACACTTATAATACTGCAAAAACAGAACTTTTGAAACATGATACTGTCCCGAATTATTAATAAAAGCTGCTTTTGTAGCAAGAAAGTGAAGAAACTTTCACAAATTGTAATCATTGCAGTAAATCAGCAGCATGAAACTTTTGCACATCCGGACAAATTGGGAAATTGGCCAAACTTTTGGTTTAGAGGAGTCTGGTTACCTCAGCCTCTGTTGTGGTAGAGTCCGAGCCTGCATCGTTGCTTTCTGACTCCGACTCGGAATCCTCTACCTCATACTCCACAGAAAACCTATCATCATCCATGAACCAGAGATCATCAGAGGTGTCTGTCACTACGGCTGTCTCCTTACCCTGTGGAAGGTGAAAGACAGAGAGTGGAGTTTGAATAAGCTGTAGCAAGGTGAAACTTCACATGCATGTATCTTATTTAATTATTTATTTATTTCATAATTTATTTCTGATGTTTAGACAGGGTGACTCATCACCAATAGTGGTGGTCTTCCATGAGGCCCTGATAGCAATAATAAGTAACAATAATAGTCAACAAAATCATGAAAATAAACTCATAACAAAAAATAAATAAGAACATATATACTAAGTATTTGGTATCCTCGTAATTAATGTTTGTTTTTGTACAAAAATGGTGTTGCCCATTTCTAGCATCATGATAAATCATCATATGTATAGACGTTAAATATTTTCTAAAATCCGTTCAAAAGTAACCATGTGTATATAAGTCATTTTGAAATGGCATTATATAGTTTTGAAAGTACATACAAAAAGTATAAAGACTACTTTAGCTCCGTATATAAACAGACTTGGAATACCAAAATCTTGTTTTGTTGTTGATATTATTTCTTTATAGCATCGTATTTCTAGTTTCTTTTTAACTATAATTGTAATGTTACAAAGTACTCATTTCAACATTGGGAGTGAATCAGCATGGGCCCAATGTCTGAGTGTTGTCTTCCTTGTCAAGATTGTTTGATCCAATCTAGTTCAGGATGACCAATAAGCTGGTGATTGGGGGTACAAAATGATGTAACTCATTTGACAGGGATTAAAAATGTTTCCTTTTGAGTTGAGAAATCAGGAATGATGGTGCTAGAGTCAAATTTACCCAAGAGACCATCTATCTTACTCTAGTTGGTTGCTACTAGCCTCAAGTCAGTCAAAGGGAATGTCCACCCTGACTACAAGTTTGTGTTTGAAGAAAGCAGGAAAAAAAATTAAAAACTATCAGTGGAGGTTTGAGCAAAATCCAATAAGGAATAAGAAATTTATGAATTTTTGAAGTTGTAATCAATCAAACACAAATTGGCAACTCTGTGACGTGTCTTGCGAGCTTCTCTCCCATTTGCCATTTACCCCAAATAATCATTAATTTCCATTTTCTCTAAAGAAAACATTCAATCATACATGCATGTAAGACATAATCATTGCTCATATGTTTTTACACAAAACCTGTATGAAACAAATCTATTCCTTCATCAAAAACAAAGAAAATGAAATTTGTGAAATTTTCTGTGGTTAGCAAATGGGAGAGGAGCTCGCAAGATACATCACAGAGTTGCCAATTTGTGTTAGATTAATTACAACTTCAAAAATTCATAACTTTCTTATTTCATATCAGATTTTGCTCAAATGTTCTGTTTTAATCTGTTCTGTTCTAAACTTTATTCTTCTTTTATTCAAATCAACTTAATGCCAGGGTGGACTTTCCCTTTAACCATGTAGGAAGACTCGGAATCAGAATTTTTCTTACAAGTATACCATTTCTTCTGTGGAAAACGAATAATACATTCTGCAGTTGTCCTGCAGTTGTCAATGGGAAGGTGAAAAATTAAGCATAGCGCCCTCTATGATGGTCCAGGCCATACTAACCTGCACACTGTAGATCTCACTGCTCTGAGACTTTACATCCTCCTCAGCATCATAAAAGACACAGTACCAGGGTCGATCTTCCCGACTCCGCCCATCTGCCATGTCCCTTGACCGCTTTGCTGATGACCTTTTAGATGATGACCTTTGGGATGACCTCTTGGATGATGACCTTTGGGATGATGACCTCTTGGACGATGACCTTTGGGACGACCTGTGACTTGCCCTTGAGGCTAGGGTCAGACTGGAGGAGTCTGATCTTGAGCGAGATTTCCTGCCTGTGAAAGAGAGATTTTTTTAAAGAGTAGGATTTATCAATTGAATCGGAAACCAAGTGACATTACAAGTTGATCTTCAAATGTATTTTTAGCTAATAAAACAAGCATAATGACATCCTAGACAAAGTTCATTTAATTGGTATACCACAGTTGATTAGGACCATTTTTGGGGGGGGGGATAACACAATAAAAAAAACTATGATAAAAGAAAAGCACAAAACATTAATTTTTCTTTTTATGCATGGAATCTCTCGTTAAAATTCAAATTTCTGGAGGTACAGATTTAAAATTTGAGGGACCATTTTCTCCTTGTGTACACCTAAAGAAGTACATTTCATGTTCTAACCATGACTAAAAGTGGAAGAGATTGAGAGTTTCGGATATTAACTACAATTCAGTTGTGAGTCTAGATCAGAATTTTCAAGTATAAAAAATTTTTTCAACAAGATCTCTCAACAGTAAAGGAATACCCTGATTTTGCACATGTTCTCAATTATTGGCTCTGTACAATGCATGTATTGCTCATATTTCATATTTTTTTATATTCCTTAGATAAAGATGACACCATCCCATTTCCCAGGGAATAATTGTCCTCAAATTACTAAAAAAAAACAACCAAGATTAAAGTCCCTAGGTCATTAAGATCAAACACTCGACTCCTCTTCGGATGTTTTCTCTTCCTACCCCTCTGATAAAAACAATATTATAACATTAAAATTGACATCACTCTTGGCAAATATTGGTAAGCGAGCTTCATACAATCATACTATAAATGTACATGGTACACTTGTTAACAAAGTAGTTAACTTGCTGTACCAGGCTCTGAGCATACAAGTATATGTTGCAATTCAAACTAATATATCATGAGTCATTTGCTCTTGAAAATGATGATTGATGATGACGGCCTTTGTCAAGCACCAGTATCCGTCTCTGTTGGGCACTCATGGTGCTTTCCCTGAAGACATGTTTCAAAGAAGTTTACATTCACAAATTTGATTACACTTGATCAAATTCAATCGTTTTTTAAGTTTAGAAGTTTAAGAGATGATTATCCTACATGTACATGTACTTATGCAAACTCTGTTTGAGAAAGAACATTATTACAATAAAATGAATGAACATTTAGCTCTGGAAAGAAACAGAGCTTTAACTGGCAATATTATTTGTAACAGTAAGAAATATGAGCACAGAGAGCTACTAAACACAGATTTGGAAAGTAACAGAGCTCCTGGTGAAAATGTAAAGGTTTCCCAATAATGCTTGATAAAAACATATATATAGAAAATGCTTTAAAATATGATATGTGGACAAGGTTTAGCAGTCGCCCTGGGGACAATCACATGTTAATACATTAAGGAAAACAAGATTAAAGTCCCTATGTCATTGAGGTCAAACCCTTCACATCTCTCCGGATGTTTCCTCTTCCTCACTTAATGATAAAAACAAGATGATTTCATTAAACTTCATATTACTCTACGCAAATATTGACAAGAGGGATTTATACCACTGCTCACAAACTCATTAACTCTTTGCATCATGCACTGAATGTATGTTGCAATTCAAGCTGCATGTACATGTATTACCTTTATTATGAGTGATTTGCACTTGACTTGATCTGCCGTTACAAAATGCAGTGAAAAACTGGATATAATTGAAGCAAAGAAGCAAGAAGTTTACCCTACTTCTAAATGCAAATTTGCTTAGAGGATTTAGAGAGAGTGGCAATATTGCAACAGTGCTCAAAAGAAATACAAGAGCAGAGAGCTATGAAATGTGGATTTGGAAAGAAAAAGAACCCCTGTAAAACTGGGGTAAAATAGTAGAGAGCTATGAAATGTGGATTTGGAAAGAAAAAGAACCCCTGTAAAACTGGGGAAAATAGTAGAGAGCTATGAAATGTGGATTTGGAAAGAAAAAGAACCCCTGTAAAACTGGGGGGAAATAGTAGAGAGCTATGAAGTGTGGATTTGGAAAGAAAAAGAACCCCTGTAAAGCTATGAAATGTGGATTTGGAAATAAAAAGAGCCCCTGTAAAACTGGGGGAAAATAGTAGAGAGCTATGAAATGTGGATTTGGAAAGAAAAGGAACCCCTGTAAAACTGGGGGGAAATAGTAGAGAGCTATGAAATGTACATCTGGAAAGAAAAAGAAATCCAGGGGAAAACTTAACAGATTTAAAAATCATACTTGCCGAGAAAGAAAAAATATAGATAATCTATCATGTATAGGAATATTTCTGCCATAAAAATCTGAAATGTCTGGCAGCCCTACAAAATAATTGTTCCTCTATTTCGCTAAATTTGCTCTACATGTACATAAATTATTACATCTCCTTGCCCTGGGGATAATAGTGCACTAATATACAAGCACAATAGTATCTTCCATGTCACGTACATTAAGTCAAACACTGAACTCCGGATGTTTTTCCGTCGTGCAGCCGTAATAAAACAATTAAACTTGACATCACTCCTTGCAAATATTTGTCAAGTGGGGCTCACACACTTGTTCACAAACTTGTCAAATCATTGTATCATTCTCTGAACGTACATTTTGTAATTGAAGCTGAAATACTTTATGACTAATTTCCACTTGATCACATTTGATCCATATTCTAATTTTAAACTCTGAGGTATGATCAAGAGAAGATCATAATTCTAAATTCATCGTTCAGGATTGAGATCACCTGCCATTATTTGAGACTTTTTAAAAATTGCAAATTTCATTTTTCTTTTTTTTCTTTTTTTTTTCTTTTTTTTTTGTGGGGAGGGGGGGTCTTTTTTTTCATCTCAGACAGAAAAGTGTTCTGTAAATTATGAAAAATACATGTATATCAAATCATGTGATGTAAATAATGTAAAGAGGCAAGTCTGAGGTATTTGGTCATTTGGTGTCCCATAGGTGACTGACCAAGTCTTGTGGAGCTATGACCATAAATTGAATCGAATCTGTCATCTTACTTCATATTTGGTCTGTGATCTAAGCTCTAGGACTATTTATTTAATACAATAATCGGATAAATCATTAGATGTGGTTTAGTAATGTACATGTATGGGACCATGGCGCTTGGACTTGCCCAAATATGGACCAATGTGTTTTATGCAACATCCTGGGGCAAGGTGGAATATCAACACGCTGACATTGCTCATGCAGAACCAGCATTAAGATTATTTTAATTGTTGTAGTCTTTTAAATTGAGGTATATTGTGCTAGCCCACATGTGCGCTTTTTTCGAGATGGAGGATGGAGCACTATACAGTAAGTTGCATGTGATATTTGACCAACTTGCTGTCTGAATGTATATGAAAGTTTTCGGAGTTGTAGAGGAGTTGTATCTCCATTGCAGGCAGCTCAGAGTCAATTTTTGCGAAAATCTATCCTTGAAAGAAGCAAGAAGTTCACAGTACCGATCACCTCAAAAATTCATTTGTGTACAGCTAAAAATCAACCTCAAAAAACTTTACCCTGCATGCTATGGGTAAGCGGATGCAAAAAGTATAAAGAAATTTAAGGACAACATTAAGCTCAGCATACGGAACCAAAGTCAGACATGGGTTCTGTGCAGGCCTCCTCTATGTGAGCACGTAGGGGTGCGTCAACTAGTCCACTCAAAAGCTGCTTTTTGGTTTCCTGAGAGTGTCTCTAAAATTGCACTACCTATTTATATAAGTAATATTGGAATCTCATATTTTGAATATTATAAAATGAATATTTTATGCTATAATTAATAATGTATTGTCCATTCAGGTCCTTGACCAGTCAGGCCTTTCACCCTATTACCTGAATTCATGACATACCCTTTATTTATTCATTCATGATGGTTTAGATATTCTTTGTAATAATAATAATAATAATAATAATAATGAAAACTTATAGAGCGCACACACCATCCAAGGACGCTCATGACGCTAGCCCAGCAACAGTTCTCTCCAATACAGGTACATACTACATTGTAATGTTGATACTGTTGTAAAATTTCAGGCTGACGTTGGAGTTTGCATGACTCCGAAACATGCACCATTTCTTCAAATGCTACATGTATATATGTTCTTTGCTGTTCTTATTTTAAGAATATTATATAGTGTCACAGAACCCTGAACATGCAGAGTAAATATATTTTTGGCAACTGGTACACTTTAAAAACAGTTATTCATCTTTCAATTACTATTGGCACTGATCCCATTTCATACACTGAATTTTATCTTGGATTTAAAAAAAAAATGATTCTACGTGCATTTCCATTGCAGGTGCTGCAGCAAAGAGTCAATAAACAAGTTTTCCCGCGCTTGGAGATAAGAACCCATCAGAAGTATCATTAAACATGATACAATAGGGGTGAGAAGTCCAAGTGTACTGTCTTCTAAACCAAACATTAATTATTGACTATCAAATGACATTGCTTCCTCCACTGATCTGATAACGAACAAGACATTAGTTCAAATTCTACCTCTTTAAAAATGATAACTGGTATCTATCATATCTGGACTGGAGCAATGAATGATGTTTACGCAAAAAATATCAAGGGATCTAATTTATGCCACTATATTTAGACCTAGAATAAAGACCTTGATCATTACGCTATGTATACTGATGATACCTTTCAATGCCCTTGTAAATGGTGCCAAATGCAATCTACCAAGAAATTGTCTCAAATATTTTCCCAAGAAAGCAGAATCTGTCGCTTTCCTTTGACTATGCCTCTCCATCCAATATGGGTTGTTCAACACATGTTCTGAAGACAACTGTTCCACGGGGCTCGACTTTAACGGTGGCCCGGGTGCCAATGGCCACTTGTAATGGCTTCGAGCCACCTGAAACTGTTGGATCGAAAAAATATAGTGTAAGATACAAATAAATAAAATGCAGCATTCGGGCCACCTGAGAATCCATTTGGTCACCTGGATCCCATTCTCAAGTGGCCCTCCTGGCCACCTTAAAGACAGAGTTGAGTCCTGGTCAGGAGATTGAATTGCGAAAGAAACTGTCTCAAAGCAATTGGGAAAGGTTGATTATATAGCACATAATAATTGGACTATGCTGTAAGGTTTGTAATCACCAAAATGATAAGAAATTGACTCAATCCTGCTGAGAGTCGCATGCACTGCACACAGAAATTTTTATATGGGACTACACACAAATATTCAGGCCAAAGATTTCAGCTGTTTCTTGTCATATACTTAATGTGAGGGTATTTGAAGAGCAATCCTTTTCAGGGGGCATTTCTAATATGATAATCTTCCAAACTAACATAAAGAGAATGAGAAAGCTCACAAATTATTTTTTACCTTTCCCAGAACTCAACCTTCCCTTTAATAAAAAGTAAAGGGCAAGCCCTGTTCCACAATCAAATATTCTGAAGACTGAAGTGGGACCAACGTAATATCCATACCTAACTCTAACCCTAAACCTGGCATACCTAAAACCCAAGCTTCAACCCTAATTAAGTCTATATTTCTGACAAAATTAAGCTGGGGCAAATGCTGGAGCAAAAATTGGAAACTGTGCAACGAAATGCTACACCACATGACACTCCATCAGAGGTGCAGTGAAATGTCCTACAAGGAAAGATTGAGTTGGCTGCAATTGGACCTCTGCCTCATCGAGAAGGGACTACACTCTTTGCTACTTTACCATGAAATGTGTGTCAGGTGCAATACAAATGCGGAGCAATAACTAACAATACACAGATAAATCATTGTCATTTGGACGGACATACTATTTTTAAGCTTTTTTCTTCCCGAATCAGGCTCTCTTCCTCTCACCCAGACATAGATTTCCTCGATTGTCGATAGCCTTCTGGATCACATTAAAGATAGCGCCGTACTTATTCTGCTGTCATTATTTCTAAGACACCTAAAATCCTACCAGAAAAAATCATCTGGTTAAAAGTGATGATTCTTTCTGAACCTTTTTACCCTGGCATTATTTACCAAGCCACTTTTCCATAATGTATTTACAATAACCGTATTATTAGATATTATATGTTAAATTATTTAAACAGTATAATTTACATCATTCCTGAATGCAATCTCAATGCATTGAGTAAGTTTTATAACTCTCATTAAGTTAAGTAACTTCCTTATATTGTACTCTTTTAGAATTATCTTTTCCAATTATATTTTGATAAGCATTTTTTTGTTATAATGGCCTATATTCAAAAAATTGAAACCGTGATTATATCTAAAAGTTAAATAATTTTTACTCCATGCGGTACCAATTATTTGCAGTTCCTTGCTACTAAATCATCAAATCAAATGCAAAGTCATACCATTTATTTTCTTTATCAAACTAACTTGAAATTATTACCTAATTGTATGTTATCTCATCACTATTTTTGCATATTCCTACAGATCTTTTGATGTATACATAATTCATTCACGACATTTTAGAATTTCTCAGCACATGGAGAAATCTCACATTAAATGAACAGCAAAGTGTCATTATTATTAATTTGGACTAAAGCCAAGAAGTCTGAAGGCCCCTGTTTCTGATAATATCCTTCAAATGACCCCTAAACACAAGGATAATACAGAATCCTGGCTTTAAAAATATCTTGTAAGCAAGAATGATACAAGTAGGTGTTAAAGAGCTGTGTATTTAGATAAGAGAAAATGCATTGTATTTTATTCCCATAAGAAATACACATGATTTTCCCGCGCTTCCAAATAAATACTGATAAGGGCTTGATAATGAATTGTAGTAAGTCCATAAAGTTTATAAGTTCAATAACATATTATTTTGCAAGAATATGTTGTATCCTGTATAACTACAAGTAAAAGAAAAAAATAAATCGGCCCACTTCAGCATATCATATTTACTGAGTATTTGAGAAATATCATATCTTATCTCTTCTTCTAACGAGTGTTTACTTAGCCAACTTTGAAAACATAATGCTTGCCCACAGAATGTTTGTGAAATAATATTTGAACAAGGGACAAGGGCTATGAAAAAAAAATCATTCTTACATACACTCGGTATAGCCTGCACAGACAGGCGAACATGATTAATGGTATCTTTGCAAATGCCCCATAAAATAAAATTTTGAAGCCATTATTCTTCATCATGTCAGAAATAGTAAAGCCACTGAATTTCTAATTTGAAAAAAAAAACAAGAGGCACCTTTTCTATTGAAAAATTTAGACTTCGGGTAAAAACAGTATCGTTATTTAAACTCCAGGAGCGGTTTGCTAATACATTTTATTTGTGTGTATGTGTGTGTGTGTGCACACGTGTGTGTGATTTGAGTCACAAAACAAAACAAAAAATTGGCTCTTGTGCGAAAACAAAGCGAACTTCAGGGGGAAAAAGGGTAAATTCTCCCATACAAGGTAAGTGTACAGTGTACTTCCAAGCGATCCTTACTGCCCAGGTAAGCCAACAAGTCAACAAGTCAACTTGTAATTTCAACCTCAAAAATTGATTCAGTCCTCCGAAACTATTTCCTTCAGATGATGCAAGCCCACATTTCACTCATTTTTGACCAAAGGTAATCAGATTCCTGGCAAGGTGCCTGATCGCAGCTATCATATCATATCATAAGGCACCTGCCTATCTGGTACAGACAAGTGCCAAATACACCTTGATAAAAAAGACTGGAAAAGACTGAGAGAGTCAGAGACATGAGAGGGATAACCACGAGAGAGACAGCAAAAGAAAGAGGACAGATACAGAAGTAGTAACAGAGTGAGACAGAAAGATAAAGAATAAGAGAGGAAGAGATAAACTTCAGGAAATCCAAAACAAGACAAAAATAAAATGATAACTTCCACAATAGGTAACAAGCCAATGAAAGGATACTTCCCAGTCAGCCAAAACCTCTCTTATACCCCTCCATGCCGCCCTCCTCCCCCGCAAAAAAAAAGTCACTGCAAGGCTACATTAAAGTCACATCATCGTGGGTTCTCACAGACATTTGATTCGGCCTAGTTATCAATCCCCAAGAGTGGACTTTATGTTTATGATCGACAGTGCTTACATAATGAGCACACCTTCAACTAACTTCAGAAGAATGGCCCCAGGAGGAAAATTCATCAATTCCTCACCAGATCCATGACTGAACATTCTCTGATCTCTCGAGTCATTTCAGGGTGACATTCATTGGAATTCAACAATGTCCGCTGCAAGCGAATTGTAATGCATCGCACTTGCAAACTCCCATAGTATGTCTTTCAACTGGACCTACCATTGACTTCTTTCTGGTGCCTTCTCTTTGGGTGCTTTTTCCTCCTCCTGGAGAACTGGGTGTTTCCATGAACTCCTACACTCTGGTTACTCTCAGATAGGGATCCTCCATGGCAGTTCTCACCAGAAGAAGGGTGTGTCTTAGGAGGCGGCGTCACAGAGATCCCCACGTCAGGTTCATCGGTACCTCCTGAAAAATACAGTCAGGCAGTGTATAAAATACTTTCCTTTCCAGTTTTTTCAGTGCCTTGAAAAGGCATGCTTTGAGAAAGTGTATCAAGATCATAAGCACAAAAGAAATTAAGAATTAAACATAGTAATGTCCTAATGCTAACCAAGTTCAAGGTATCCAACAGCTACACTTAATCAAGCTCATGAGACATAATCACTGCATCTTCAGAAATACTATCTGATTCAAAAGTTTATACATACAATTGTTTCAGTAATGCTTTCTTATCATACAAGTATGTACAGTTGAATGACAAAATGTCACTATGTCATTTGGAAAGTATTACCTAAATAATAGTAATAATAGAAGTAAATCACACTCCCAGGGTTCAAGAAATACATTCTTACCACGTATCCATTCATTAAAATCAGGCAAAAAAACGACATAAGTGAGCATAACCCATACCTTCCCGTCCTTCTGATAAGGTGTCAAGCATTGTCTCCACTACTTGGTGGTCAAAGACTCCCTTGCCAATCCCGTCTGCCATGTCGACCCCTTGGGGTCTTGTGGACCTTGGGGTGGGGTGGCTGTAGTGGTGGGGGAGGGGGTAGGGTGGTGCTGGAGCCATTTGATGCGTGTGCTGTAAATCAAAGAGATATCAGATTCCAGAGATTGATCATGTCAGATGTTACAAGAAAATAAAAGTTAAACTAACATAATACATGACCTATGAGTTATTGCAAAGATGATGTAGCACTCTTCCTTAGATTCAAAATACCAAGTTGATCATCGATTTTAATATCATATACATGTAATATCCATCCATCTTACCTCTAAGGAATTGTGAAAGATAATGTATCAGTCTTCAGGCAATTCAAAGCACGAGAGTCATCATCAATTTTTAGATCACAGAATATCCATCATACCTGACAGTTATTGCAAAAGATGATGTATCAGTCTTGATTTTTAGAGAACCAGACTGGTTATTACTTCTTAGATGACAGAATGCCCATCTAACCTCTTTCTTAAACTGCAAAATATGATGCAACTGTTTTTTCCTAGACAAGACTGGTCATTATTTCTTGCATCACAGAAGGTGTATCTCACCTCTTGATTATTGCGAAAGGTGATATAACAGTCTTTCCTGGCTTCTGGCATGGGCTGCATTCTTGGAATGGTGGGTAGCTCTGGGGGTTTGTCAAGGACCTTCATGTTTTCAAAAAGTAACCTCCTGAATAAAGAAAGGAGGAGTGTACACATTCAATTACTCAAAGGTTTCACATAAGAAATTAAGAAACTTTAACTTTCAGACTTTTACAAAAACTCTGTAAGCTTATTAGGAATGACCCATCAATTACAATTTCAAGTACATGTACAGTTTTAGATCAAATTCACATTTTTTCTTTCTTTCTTTCTTTTTGGAAATGTTTTCAGAAGACCTGAAAAAATGTCTAAAAAGCACTTACCTACAGAGGAAATATGTGAACATAATCATATTGAGGTGAAATTTATGAGGTCAAAGAAAATTTCTAATAGCAGCCCCTGCCCCCTGCCCCCTCCCACAGGTTTACAAAAAATGTATTTCAATTCTGCTTTTGTTTCTTTTTTGTTCTAGAAATAATAATGGTTGCTTCTTTTGTAGCACTCGTGTCTGTCATGTCTTGAAGCCCGTGGTGCTCCATCATTATAAACCCTTGTAATAGATGAGCTGCCAAATACTATATAAGCCATAAATTTAGCGGCCATAAATTTTCGCGAATAAGACTAACCAGACTATTTCGCGAGTGGTTGAATTCGCAGTCGGAAAATTCTCAAATCTACAAACAGCGGTGATGATGTACTTTTGCAAAGCGAAGTGGTGAATTTCTGACTAGGAGACAACAAATTCAGCAGACTTCTTATGTTGGCAATATTTTGGCGTGTTGTTAAATTTGCGAACCACTCGCGATTCGCGAAATTCGCGAAAATAAAACCCCCACGAAATATATGGCGTATACAGTAAGCAGAACTATAGCATATCGCGTACCCATATACACCTGGGTTGCGAGTGGCAAACGTGGGTTAACATCTTGCCAAAGGATGTAAGGGTCGGGCTGTGATTCTAACCTCCAACATTTTGATTAAAAGTCAGGTGAATGAACCACTATACTATGACAACTCTACCATTTTTAGGATGCCCTCTTTTCATTTTATTCAACTCCTTAAATCAACTACTGTATAAAGAAAAAGGAAATCATGTCTTTGTTAAACGAATCTCTTGATAACAAGTATCAACAAAAAAATTACACTCTGCATGTACCTAATCTACATAAAATGAAGGTCATATTTCAAACAGGCAAGTTGGTTGTCTTTCAAACCATGCATTTGTTTGACCCTTGAGTCTTTTCACCCTTACAAATATTTACCTTTAATCAAGAGCCTGCACATCAGTCAACTTACTTGGCATCTTTGATTGTGAATGAATGGACATTGAAGACTTGGCCGAGAGGGTCCGACTTGCAGAATACATTCTTGGGGTCCTGTGGATCGTATAGCTGCCTTGAACTGATGTACTTGATCAGATAGGACAGTACCTGGGTGGGAGAGGGAAGAGGGAGATAAGACAAGAGTTGAGAGAAAAAAAAAGGTGTCGTGACCACATAAAAACCTCTTCCAATACAATAACCTGTAATCATTTACTACATGTATCATGTCAAGGACTGCACAAGGTTTGAATGACTTCCACATGAAATTCTGAAGCTTGAATATTTTAGATATGTGTATGTATATGTATTTATAGTATAGTCTTGATTCCCTTTTTAATAACTGAACAACAGTCATGACTTACAGTATCAGGCTCTCAAGGTTTTACCCCCTCCCCCCCCCAAAAAAAAAAAGAATTATTAAATCCTTTAAACTCCATTGCACTTAGAACTGTGAAGGTGACTGACATTCGTAGAACTTAATACCCACTACACAAAGTAGTCACAGTTTTAAATCAAATCATTAAAAGAATGGTGTAAATCATCACTGAGCTAATGTCTTTCCACCTGCATAAGTAGCTATCACCTGAATAAACAAACAATAAAATATCATGTTTAGAAGATGACTGCAAAATACCATTTCACAAAACAGTACAAGGGAAAACCAAATACAAGAATAGTATATAAAATTCCCCAGCTGGCCATATTACTAGAAACAATTAATCAGCGAACACTTCACACAATAGCAATCAATATTTCCTAACCAGGATGTGAGAACCAGGATGTGTATTTTATCCAGGGTAATATAATCATCATCAATACAGAGACTTGTGTTTTACAAGACGGAGTCGACAGGTGGGTTCATTGTCATGGGCATCACCAGAGGAGTAGCGAGGGATGTGACAACCCCCACCCAACTAAATAAATTCTTTCAGGGAAATGTGACCTTTTTACAGGCTACATGTATCTGAATATCCGACAACACATATTTTTCCTTTAAAAATACGATGACTCTTTACTGTCTGAAAATTTCCAGCTAACTTCGTCAGACAGAACCCCTCCCCCCTCCCCTCCAACCCTCAGCAGGCTTTCTATCATGTGGGCATCTGGGTGTCCAAAAGATGCCCATTTCTTGAAGATGCCCTATATTTTTATAACCTATTTTTCAATTTGGACACTAAGTTTGAAATCCTGGCTAAAAGCGTGCCCCCACCCTGTTCATTTTAAATCATGATATCTTACTATCGCCAAAAAAAAAAAAAAAACTGATGTGATGGACTAGTACAAAGTTCAGATAAGGCAAGAATACATTGTAAATGCTTTACACATGGTGCAGTCTGGGAAGCCAGAATACATGTAATGCATTACATCTTCATAATCTTGTTTGACATGGTTCTTGTACCAACATGCACAGTGTACATTGTATGTCTTTCTACTTAATGGATTTTTATCCTTCTTTCCATTTCTGTTCCAACACATACAGTATCAGGAATATTTTTGTATCAGTCTTAATTAGAGATTGTCTAATTAAATTATCTCTCATAACTGTTTCCATCTAATTTCACACCCCCCCCCCACTCCCTTCTTCTTCCATCTCAAGGTATCCTGAATTGCTTTAATTTAGGTCTTCTACTCCTCATCATCATCATCACTATCATTCCCATCATTCTCATCATCATCATCGTCATCATTCTGCTTTCTCAAATCTTCATGATTTTTTTTTTCCATCTTCTTTCCACTTCTTCCCTGCTTAATCCATAGATCTTCTTTTATTTTCTGTTATTTTCGGCCTTCTTCATCTTTCTTTTAACTTAATCTCAATACTTACAGTACATGTAACTTCACAGAAGGGTAGGGGGAGAAGGAATGTGAAGGGTGAGGGAGGGAGGTTTAGGATCACTAACAACTTACTTCTTTGGCTGTGAATGTGCTACCATTAGCTCCAACAGATCTTAGTAACTTGAGGAACTGTGGGCTGGGTGAAACCTGTATGGAATCAATGAAGAATTTAATGTATATGTAAGTACATGTATGTTAATCAGGAAATTATCTATTTTTCACTCATTAATCAATTAAAGGGATTCGGTAACTTTGTGGAGGCTTGATTTAATAGATTGTTAAATTTTGATATCTGTCCTGTATAATGATGTTCAGAAGGATAAAAGAACAGCCAGGCATAGAAAGGTTTTCAAATATATAATGCTATTATTAAGATATCTATGACTGAATACTCACATTTATGAAAGCATATGGCCATACGCTTTAGTCTAACACTGAGTCTATGGGGGAAAATGAGTCTGGCATTTCCGGTCACTTGCATACATGTATGTTTACTTTTGTGAAGCACATGATGATTTTGAAGTGCTTTTTTCCCCCTGGGCTTCGTTTTTACACATTACATACACTGATAGCATGTAAGGCTGGGTAGCTCAGATTTTATCAAGCCTCTACAAAGTTAACAAATCACTTTAATAATAAATATATCAATACAAATTCTAAGTGTACTTTAGGATGACAAAGAAAACATCATACAAATATGTGGCCTTTACATGCAGCCTTTACTAAAATAATAACTCACGAGTGCTCTGTCTTCTCTAAATCCTATTATTCCTCAATTATTCTCTTATTCTCTCTTTCCATTGTCCTTCTTCTTTTTCTCTTTCTATTTTGCTTTCTCCTTCTCATTCTCTTCCTCCTTCTTTTTCTCTCTTTCTCTTTCTCTTTCTCTTTCTCATTCTCTTTCTCTCTCCCATTCTCTCTCTCTCTCTCACTCACTCAGTTTACATGTATCTCTCTCTCAGTCACATCTTTTCTCCTTCCTCTCTCCCTATATAGGTCAACATGTATCTCTGAAGCAATGCTTCTCTCTCTCTCTCTCTCTCTCTCTCTCTCTCTCTCTCTCTTCCTAAAAAGGGGGAGTGTTTATGCACTATTTTTCATGGTGCTGCATTATCTTTTATACAATACACAGTAAAAGCACAATACAGTAGACACTGTAGCAGTGAATGTGCCATTGATCCTGTTAAACCATTCTCTATAGAGAGGGGAGGGAATCGCTATTGTTCATACCTCCAAAGAAAAAGTAGTCACGGTAGACTAACAATAATTGCACCATGCGGCAGGCAAGCAGAAACATGTCCAGTGGTAGGAAGCAAATTAATATCCATGCCATACAGCAACTCTTATCTAGTTTTGCAGGCGCAAACCTGTCTGTCATGATGCATAACAGAGGGTCTGGACTGTAAAACTACATAGAGACTGCACTCTATACATGCCCTGTGCTGTCCTGACAAAGTTAGGCCAGACTGAAGGCATTATAAACTTGTGTTAATTGTTAAAATAAAGTCTTTGCCTGCAGACTATTATGCATATGTACTATACTGTAGTAGCAACTGTTATCTAGCTTTGTACATGTAAGCACAAACCAGTGTCAGTCATAATGCATAACAAAGGGTCTGAATTACAAGACTGTACAGACTGTACAATGCATGCATGCCCTTTACGGTAGCTGCTCCTGACACAGCCACATTGACTAAAAAAGTTAGTCTGTGTTCAAGGCTTTATAGAATAGTGTTTAAAGGTGAAAATAGAGTCTGTGCATGTAGACTACCTAACTCTTATCTGACTTGGCCAGACAGGTACACACCACATGTGTGAATGATGTTACATTAGATTCCTATTGATGTTGCTGCTTTGTTTCAATGACAAACCCATACAAAATAAATACATATACATGTACCATAGTACTGATAAAGGTCACTTACGAAACATTTCATTCCAAAGAAAGATTTTTTTTTTCTTTATCTAAATGAACAATGTAGTTGCTTCATCAACCATAAACATGTGATAATGCACAACTTTTCCAAAATTCACAGAAAAGTGGTGACATTGCAATTCTTTTCACCAATCCAAGAAGGCTTTTACTAAACAGTCTGCACGGCATAGTCTGCACGGCGCAGCTCGCTGGGTAGAAATTTTCGAACATTTTTCAGGAATTTTATGGTACCTTTTTTTAGCAGCAGCAAAAATAAAGGAGAAAAAAACATTTTGAAGGCTTGTAGTTGTAGATTTACATGTACCTAGTCCTTGTTTCTCTTTATTATACATTCATTTTTTTTTCTTCTTCTTTTTGCCTTGTAATACAATGTGTTCTAAAGTAAATATATTTTCATGATGAGATCTGGAATATATTTAAAAGAAAATATGCAACTCAGTTTTCATTTGTATGGGCTTATTTTGTTTCATCATTAAAACTTCAGTTTGATTTTTTGTGTCTGTATCGTTACAGCCCCAACACTTTAGATACTGTACATGTACAGTAGCATCAATATATCTGTCACACTTTATCACAGCTTTGTCTTATTTTTACTTTTTTTTAAAGATTTGTCCTACATGTACATGTACATGTAGTATACTAATTAAACTCAGTTTCTTGGTTGTATTATGTTTTTCTCTTAAAAATTTGGTTTGATTTTGTTGTGTCATAATACATGTACCCATACTACCCAGCCTATAAAAGACTTGATAACTTATGATCTCTTTATAGGCCTCCCTTTTTGCAGTCATCCTCTGCACTTGGCCCTTCTTCAAATTACACAAGACTTTATATAGATTCTACTCCTCTGATTAAAGTGGATGTTGTTAATTTTCTTGGTATTTATATTGAACGTAACCTGAAATGGGATGCGCATGTAAATTATGTAACGGGTAAAGTATCGAGATGCGTTGGTATTTTGTATAAAATAAGGCATTATCTTCCCCGTTCTTCTATGATATTGTTGTATAATACTCTAATATTACCATATTTATCTTATTGTATTACGGTTTGGGGGAACTGTGGCAAAACAAAGACAGATACACTATTTAAATTACAGAAAAAGCCTTGCGTATACATGTATGTACTGATAGCCACTACCTTGCCCATTCTGCTCCTCTGTTTATAAAAGTAAAAACACTTACTATATCTGATTTATATCAGTTTTGTACCGCAGTTATTGGATTCTCCTATTTTCAAAATCTACTCCCAAATACAATATCAAGTATGTTTAATGTCAACATTGGCCTTCATAACCATAATACAAGGAGTAAACTATGTTTTCATCGTTGGAAAGTTTCATATGGTTTTGAGTTAAAGTCTCTGCGCTTTTATCTCCCTATAATTTGGAATGCCATACCGAGCAATATATCCAATTGCCATAGTCAACGATTATTTAAGAGATCACTGAAAAAATACTTCTTATCCAGATACTCAGAAATGTAACTCTAAATTGTTTTAATACATGTATATACCTGCCGTTCCCATCTCTGACATGTTTAATTGTTTAATTGTTTAATTCTCTTTTTTCTTATCTTACACACTTACTTTATTATTGACATTGAATTTTAAATAATTATGGTAAAACGTTAACTTATTCCAAGAGCTTTTTGGTAGAGGACTTCTAGACAAGGCTTTTGCAGCTTTTTATAAAGTTTCTCTATTTTCTCATTTTCACTTTGTTTACCTTGGTTAATATAAACGCATTATGTCATACTTGTATACTCATCGCAGTTTAATACAAGGTTTGTGTAAGAACATGATGTTTTTATTGTTATGTTTATGTATTGTATATTTTTATGGAAATGGAAATAAACGAACGAACGAACGAACGAACTTAAAAGGGAAATCCAACCTTAATAGCAAGTTGCTTTGAAAGAAGAGGAAAAATCAGAGAAGCAGAGTGGTGAAAGTTTGCACGAAATCGGACAAGCAATAAGAAAGTTATGAATTTTTGAAAGTTGTACGGTAATCACTATGCATATGGGAATTTCAAATTGGCCGAAAAGGTAATGTCACTGTGATGTAGCTGTGTCACTAAAATGTCACTTTTTTTCAAAATGCATTACTCAGTAGGATCTTTTCGTTCATGAGGACCTATTACAATGCTATCTCCAATATATTTGTACTGCCCCGAGGGTAAAAGCGCCTCGAAGAAAACCGCAAATAAATGATATTTTTGTGTATGACAAATGGGAGAGTTGTCCACAAAAATGCCACAATTGATTCACCAAATTGCCAATTTGAGATTTGCATAGATGTAGTGATCTCATTTTTCAAACATCCATAACTTTCTTATTCCTTGTCCGATTTCTACTTTCACACAAATCATCTATGATCTTTAATTATCAAGGTCGGATTGCCCTTTAAAACAGTGAATGTCTGTGGTAGTAGACTACATGTAATACAACGTAAGAAAATGCTGAAAACACATGAAATAGACGCTCTCATGAATGTGAAGAATGTGATCAGCGGCTTGCACAGACATGCTGCGCTGAACAGTTCAGAACAGCAAACCTTGAAAAAAAAGATTAACTACAAAGAGCCATTTTATCAGTAGTGTGTGACAGAGTGTACCATGCTCAAACATGATGAAGTCATTGTATTAGCACTGCATGGTCTCGAGGCAAAAACTGGGCCAATATAAAATGTTACATAATACATGTACACTGTACATGTGCATGTATACTGTATTAATAATGAAAAATTGAAAAGGAAAAATTGAAGGGGGTGGATACATGTACATAATGTACAACTGCAAGTAGGCCTTCATGTTGAGCCCAATCTCTAAGTCTACATGTATGCTTTGCCTATCAGTAGTCCCAGACTAACAGTCTGAGCGATTAGGGGTGGGGCAAGTACATATGTAGAGTGATACATGTAAATGTACATGTATGTACATGTATACACCCAGCTGTCTTGCCCAAATCCAGCTGACACTTACACAATGACTTTACTAGGAAACTTGAAATAAAAAGAACAGAATAATAGCAGACAATAGACTAAATCCGCATACAATAAACATCGCCTTTCAGAAAAATGGGCAAGCGTTTGGGACTTGCCTGATCTTGTAGGATGTCAGTAAACACAGGTTGCCAAGCTTGACTCAACAAAACTATTGTTGTCATGTGAAACTAGGGATAAATATTGGATATCCAAAGTGTCAAATTGACAATGACGGTGAATTGTTTAGATTACCAAGAAAAAGCTGGCCACAAAAATGTGGTCAACAATAAGCGGTCATTTAAGAATTAGTTTCACAACTCAATATGTCAATGCCTTGCGTCACTTTCGACAACAAGGGGTCTGAATCAATAAACTACATGAATGTTCGCATCACTTTTTATTTCAACCTTATAAAAAAAAGCAGGCCTATTGGGTTTCAAATTAGACAAGTTTTTACTTGCTTAAAATTTTGTGTGCTTATCGCAAGGAGCTCTTCATGAAATTATATTTACTTGTCAACATCTATTACCATTATCAAGGCAAGTGTGTGCTCATGTGCCTTGTTATCAAACAAACGCAAAATAATACAAACATATCTGGCAAAAACATTTCCGGGCAAGTTTTGATGATGGTTCTTTCGCAAAATAAAAGCAGAAAATACTTATTCAAAGAGGTATTTACAGAACTTTTAGCTAATTGTCAACATGATACTGCGAATAACTTAGGGTTCCCTAAAATGTAGGCATACATACATGTAATGCTCTGGAGTAATACATGTAATACTGTAGTTCGGTTGAATTTTAATAGCATTAAGTAACTATTTGTCTGGTTCAAAGGAAACATAACAAATAGAAAATTTTGTTTAAATTCTTAATATTTTAATGCCTTTTTGTTGTCTCCTTCAACCCAATAAGATAAAAATAGCACAATAATAAGTAAGCATACACCTACATTGTATTTATTTTTGGTTTCCTTTCCAGATTTTTCAAAATCATCAAGATAAGCGCACCTAGTGGGTTTCAAATTAGACAAGTTTTTACTTGCTTACAATTTATGTACATAATATTGTCAGGGACCCTTCATAGTTCATATTAACAATAAAAATGATATTTACTTGTCAAAATCTATGAATACCACTAAACTAGTCAAGTGTGTAATTATGTGCCTTGTAAACAAACAAATGCAGTTCAATACAAACATATTTGGCAAGAACATGTTCTGAGCATTTCCGGGCAAGTTTCGAGGGATATGGTTCTTTCAAAAATAAAGGTTGAAATTTCATATTCAAGGAGGTAATTGATGAGAAATTGTATGAAATACTTGGCTTGAATTTGGCATTAAAGGACCATTTGTGTGGTTTTATTCTTCAGTCTTCACAAGAAAAATGAAAACACATATGTGTTTTGTTTTTCAATATTCTGCATTGTGTCTTTTGTGTTGCCTCCTTCAACCAATAGGATCATAAATAAAGTGAATAGTGATGACTGCCGGACATCTTGCACTGAAAAAATATTATGAGAGACTTTATGATTCTCAGTTTTCCTTTCTGCATTTTCCAAAATGAGGAGATAGAGGATTATTTCTGTGTTATTTATTGATATTTTCCAATACCTGCAAATACATGTACCAAGGGGTCAGTTCTGACTTGCACATTGTAGAACACAACTTTTCTTCAGGAAAATGTACAATGCACTACAAAGGTTTTTATTTTATTGTTTGACAAAATTATGAAATAACAAGGAGGGAAAAGTGCTTGGGGAGAAGAATCTTTATGTAGGAATTAGTTTTCTTGGCCTACATGTATATGTTGTAAGATTGTATAGTTCATGAGCTCAATCAAACAAATTATGTATTTTCATTTTCTGTATTGATATTATAACAAAAAACAAGACAATACATGTACATGTACATGTATGTACATCATAATAAAACAAGCTTTGTTTCTAAATCATAACACACTGCACTAAACTGTACAGTGTATGCCAAGCATTTTAATAAGCTGATGATCGGAGCTAATGAGTAGATCTGGCATGTCTGTGCTTGTTGTATTGAGTGCACTGTATGATGTAGGTCACCTGACCTTGTCACCTGACTTTTCCTTCAGTATAGTTATGAACAGTAGTCTGGTTTCCAGACAGTCAATTTTAGATTTGCTTTGGACTTTTGTGTAAAAAACCTTGTTTTAGGATTTGCTACATTGTATTACATGTACATGTATGACGTTTCCTCAAAGTGCAGTTATCTGGTTTCCAGACAGTCAAGCTTTGTTTGTTTTTTACTTTTATTTCCATTTTTTTTTTTGGGGGGGGGGAAGGAGTTTGTTTGCTTGTTTGCTTGTTTGCTTGTTTGCTTGTTTTGTTGTTGTTGTTGTAGTTGTTGTTAAGAACTTTCGGGAGGAATTTTTTTAATCATTGCAGTAAAAGTGAACAGTCATAAAGAATTTTTTATGTTACTACGAGTTGAATTTGCACTTGTCAAAGTTGGTGACACGACATTTGCTCCTGCGACATTTGCTCCTCCGTCCATATCTTGAAAGGTCAACGGTTAAGGTCAAGGTCATGATGTGGTTTTTTGTTAAGCACAATGTGAAGATTAGGATAAGGGTTAGGGTTAGGGCTGGGGTTAGGTTAAGGTTTAGGATTAACATGGCAAAGTTAGACCGGAGCAATTGTCAGAGGAGCAAATGTCATGGAACCGTTCCAGAGCTACATCATACAAATTGCTCACTGCATGTATATACATGTACATTCAATGAAAGACACCTTGTAGAATTCCAAATATTAGTATAAAACTCATAGAAGTAGCTCAAAATTCATAGTTACCACACTGACAAGTGATAACTGACAAGGGTTATAATTGATCATTTTATGTGTGACTGGCCACTTGCTGAGTTTTACATTTCACTAAAGATGAAGTGCAAGTGTTGGGCCAAATAAAATTGATTCCTATTTCCTATTATCTCACCCACTCTTGCTTCCTTTTATCTGTCCACCTCCCTTTTTTATTATCTGATTTTTATATTTTTTTGCACATGTACATGTATGAAAAAGAGAGAGAAAAAAAAAAGAGTTACATGAAAGCATAATATGATCAAATTTCAATTTGTTTTGAGTCTGTAGTGCACAAAGAAATAGAATTTTAGTAAAAAAAAAAATTATGTTGAAAATTGTTCCCACAGCATTTTCATGTCACAGAAAATGATGAAATAAAAATTTGATTTCATCGTTTTCAACAAAAGGCAGGAAACGCTCTCCTCCTCATTTTCTGAAAGACCGGATGAGAAACTGGAAGTCAATTTTACTTGGCCTTACCTACATGTATATTTCTATCTACATGTACACTGTAGGTCTTCACTTCATTCAAAATTTTATTTTCCTGTTCTTTCAGTACGAGACAAAATGCCATTTTAAATGCAAACCTAAGGAGCAGAATGAAGAAATGAAAATGGAGAAAGGGCACCTTCCGGAATATGCAGTGAGTCATAATTTTGCACTTTTGAAAAGGGCATTGGAAGAAATCTACAGCAATGAGTCAGTCAGATAACAAACATGTACAAGAACATGTTAGTGACTTAATGTCACTTGTTTTGCAATTTAAAAAAAAAAAAACAATTTCTGTAAGATTTGCAATATCATACCTCTACATGGTAGCTACTTCAATCACCTTGATTTTTTTTTTTTTTTTTTTTTTAAATTAGAGTGCTTTACTTTTAAAACAAACTGGTCACAAAACAAATTTTATAGTGCAGTGAAATCTATTCTACTGGTGCTCTTTTTGTTAGAATTTCAAGGTGTCCCCCCCCCCTTCCCCTTCTGTATTGCTCTGGTTCAATCTAAACTCTGAACATACAGTAGTAAATGTACATGTATTAAAGGGAAATCCAACCTTAATAGCAAGTTGCTTTGAAAGAAAGAGGAAAAATCAGAGAAGCAGATTGGTGAAAGTTTGAACAAAATCGGACAAGCAATAAGAAAGTTATGAATTTTTGAATGTTGTAATCACTATGCTTATGGGAATTTCAAATTGGCTGAATAGGTAATGTCACTGTGATGTAGCTGTGGACAACTCCCCCATTCGCTCTAATACACAAAATGACTAAAATGTCACTTTTTTTTTCAAAATGCATTACTCGGTAAGATCTTTTCGTTCATGAAGACCTATGACAATATGCTATCTCCAATATATTTTGAGTACAGCCCCGAGGGTAAAAGCGCCTCGAAGAAAACCGCAAGTTAATGATAATTTTGTGTACAACAAATGGGAGAGTTGTCCACAAAAATGTCACAATTGACTCACCAAATTGCCAATTTGAGATTCGCATAGATGCAGTGATCTCATTTTTCAAACATCCATAACTTTCTTAATCCTTGTCCGATTTCTTTCAAACTTTCACCATCCTGTTTTTCTTATTTCTCTGCTTTCACACAAATCATCTTATTACCAAGGTTGGATTGCCCTTTAAAGGTTGTAGACTGTTCACAGTACTTCTGTAACTGAATTGATTATGTTCTTGTAACAATTTGCAGACAAAATAGGAGAAAACTAGAATTCCATTTTGCAACCTACTGTACAAGTACATTTACCTGAACATATGTACAGTGTATTTACTATACACGAAGTCAACATCTGAAAAACAGAACACTTGTTTATCATTTAACTAACATTTTTAAAATCTGAACTCACATAGTACTTATGTACCTGTATAACAATTTCACATTGAATCTAAAATCCCTTTGAAGATGAATCTAAATCAGGATGAAAGGGTTTGGGATTAAGATTGAGCGAGTGTGGGATTAAGACTATCATCCCAGACGGCCTAAATATTAAGATTACAAAACATAGGAATTCATGACCATCAAGTGACAAGTCTGTACATGCATGCTTCTCATCTTTCTATCATTTTTTTTTTCAATTCTCTCTCTTCTCTCTCTCTCTCTCTCTCTCTCTCTCTTCTCTCTTTCTCTCTCTCTTCTCTCTTTCTCTCTCTCTTCCCTCTATCTATATCTCTCCCTAAATTACATGTACCAGTATTGTGTTTGAGTGTCTGAATATGCTTCTAATCATTCATTCATTTTTCTTTTAACTCTCTCTCTCTCTCTTCTTTTTCCCTTTCTCTCTCTCTCTCCCTCCCTTTCTCTCCCTCCCTTTCTCTATCTCCCTCTCTCTCTCCCTCCCTAAATTATTGTGTTACTTTATTTGAATGTTTGAATATATATTATGCTTCTCATCATTCTTTTAATTTTCTTAGCTCTCTCTCGCTCGCTCTCTCTCTCTCTCTCTCTCTCTCTCCTTGACATTACTGTGTTTATTTGAATTCGTATTTTATAATTCCAATTTAGTAACGCCATGTATCAATAAGGCCAAGTAAAATTGATTCCTACATGTAATTTCTCACCAATTCCTCCTTCCCTTTTTCAGCCCACCTCAATTTTTTTGTTATTTGATAATTAATTCATCATTTGATTTTTTCTCTTTTTCTTCTCCTTCTTTTCTGTTTATTGTGATATTGTGATGTCTGATGTGACATGCAGTAATAGAAAGAAAAAATCATAGGAAATCTAAACAAAGTACGGGTAACAAAAATCCTTTATACAGAACTTTCAATTTCAACTTGGTACGAGCCTCTGTGCATACTTTGTGGACAAATAAAAGAATTGAAACATGGGTTAACAAAATATCAAATTACATGTACATGTACATGGAATCCACACCTCAGCCCTCATTATCAACAATAAGAAGTCGAGAAACAACAGACGTGATACAATTTTACTTGACCTAACAAAGCAAAATTCTACAGAAGAGGCACTTTACATGTGTTGTTTTTTTTTTTTTTTTCTTCAATCGTCCAATAGTAAATGTGTATGCATACATGTGACCAGGTGCAGTGCCTTGATGGGGATTCCCCCATTTCCTCCAAAGAGAGAGTAATTCAAGCTCCAAACACCATTGCTTTGTTGTGAGTGCAGTGGATGGGAGACAGGAGAGGGACAAACCCAACACAAAGAAAACCTGATTTCACAAAGAATGACTGCATCTGCTCTCAGTCTCAAGGCTGTCCAAATCATTCCAACAAGCATGTTGTGTATATGTGTGTGTTAAAAAGTGGAAAAATTTCAAAGTAAACTTGTGTCTTTTAAAAGTAAAACTGGTTTGACCCTTGGACCCTCTACTCCAGGCCACCCCCTCCCAACGCCCCAATCTTCTCTTGTATAATCTGCCAGCCTTATCAAATCTAAAGCCTTCTAAAGAAGTTACATACACATTTATAAATATAAAGGGATCAGGAGTTGGTCTAGCGCTAATGTCCATGGGCAGCTCTTTGTACTTGCCTACAAACTGACTCTGACCCAGGTCCCAATCTCAGTCACCTTTTTCCGATGATGTTAAAGGTCGGTCCCAGATATAAATTTGATTGATATACGTCTGTCAAAACTCAATTACACAAACACACACGCACACAAATATGTATAGGTACATGTACATGTACTTTCATTCTCATTCCGTTAGTATAACTTGCAATGTAGACTGCAAACAGAAATTCTAAGTATTGTGTATGTACAAATACATGCACAATACTTAGAATTTCTGTTTCACACATGTACGTGGATGAAAAATGCCACAATGTACATTGTACATACATAAAAAGTGACATTAGCAACTGAGAGGGGAGTCTCTAACATTAACAGGGTCCAATCACAAAAAAATGTTTCACTCTAAATGTTCAGATTTCCAAACTGGTACTACAAATTTTCTCCCTAAAATGTTAAAACAACTACTAGCCACACTTGTATGCTTGTGCGTGCATAATAACCGATGACATCTTTTACAACCTAGAGTTTGACCGCATAACCGATGACCTGTGTGTATAGAATTCAACCGCATAACCGATGACCCGTCTGAAATTTTTCTATACAACCGACGACTTGTTCGCGTAACACTAACTGATGACCTACCCCTATATGCAAAAGCATGTAATTTGGGTCTAACTGCGCAGGTCTGCAAACCGATGACGTCATCGGTTCGCTGTGTGTCATCGGTCCGAATGTAAAGTTCATGCCTATGTCATCGCTTTAAATGGGCGCACATACACAGGTATGCGTGGGCATACACACATACACACACACACGCACACACATACATGTACACGGAAACCAAGTCTGGCTCATGAGTAAAGACGTACATGTCAGCCTGGTACATGTACATTGTATGTAGCTGGGAATTTGAAACTCATGTGCAGTTTTGGTAGAAAAAAGTAAATTTGTATCAAAAGAAATACATGTACATGTACAATGTCTGTACGATATCATTTGGTATTCATGTACATGATTTCTGGTGAATTTCAGTGTAAATACATGTATCTGTGAGGAACACTAGATAACGACACTGCCCTTCACGAGGACCCTTTCACCCTGACGACTGCCTGCACCAGTGAAAAAAATAAGCAGGGGCTAAGGGCGATTAGCCCCTGAAACTCTTGAAAAAGCCACTGTAAATTACAAAAGAGCCACCGTCAAATATTTCTGCCCATGGGCATAGTGCATTAAGATCTCTGAACACAATAGGTGGACTCCAAAGTAGCCCTCGCAAAAGAAATTTTAATTTTTACACAGTCCTGCACCAGAATATCAGTGCTTCGCATGGAGATAGCGTGTGTACACAGTCCCCCCGTAAGTACACGTTGTAGTACGAATTGCCATTGCAGGAGTACAGATCCCTGTCTCGTAATATCTAAATTATTTTTTACCTCTCACTTGTATAATATTTAATTTGAGGAGGAAAAAACTCAGCAGCAGATTAATTTCGCTAGTATCTTTCTATTTATCATCTACAATGAAATAAATCTGCTGAAAAGTTTTTAAGGGCTGACCAAAACTGCATATTACTTTTAAGGCACATGCACGTGAGGTATAAACGGGACCTCTATTTTATAACAGCTTCACAAACAACTCACCCATATTTCTTTCTTGGGCAGCTTGTGCTCCGGTCTCAACTCGCTGGCGAGGACCGTTGCCATTTCTTGTGCCGATGGTGGTGTCTTGCGGGCTATTGCAATGAATGTCCTTCGGCTACCCAAACCTAGCCTTTCAGACGAGCTCTGCGAACTGGACGAATGGTGACGCCCTCTGCTCCGCTTTCGCTTTCGCGACTTGGGCATCTAATAAGAGGAGAAAAGTTATAAATTCTTTTAACAGCAAAAATTTTATAAACACATCTAATGTATAGATCTAAATGTAGTACACATAGGCCTACTAGTACAGCTTCTAAAACTATAGAGTGGAATCACAGACAAACTTGTTTAAAGGGTCTATTCATTTCTCCCTAAAAATCTGACAGAATGGAACTCCTTATAATGAACATCCAAGAACATCAAAGCTAAAATGCAGCAGCAATTATGAATTATAGTTTTGTTTCAACTATCATTTCATGCACACACCCAATTGAACCTGACAGGACTTGTAGACCTAGATCCAGATCTAAACTTGTTAGAGTCTGTATTCCTACTTTATATTAGGGCTAAAAAAAATACAATGACATGCAAAGAAGTGGGACAGACAAAATTACCTTCTTAAGAGTTTGTTTTAACAGAATAAATGAGGGTCCATGCACTAAAACTGTTCTGGGTTTTTTTTGACGTTTGAGTGGATTTCAAAGCTTTCTCCACAATTTCCTCTCCTTATGTCACTGCCCCCTTGGAATAGGACTGATATTTTATGGGAATGACACTTCCGTTTCCAAAACTTCTCTTTTGTCAGAAGTGTTTGTCAAAATTTCTTTACTATGGAGATGGTCTTTAATTTTAAATTTGAACTTTCTTGTTTACATTTAGATTTCTCCAATCTAAAATTAGATGTGGTTCAATTTACGGCTTGCTCAAATATGCTGAGGGCCTGGGGGGTGGGGGGGTGGGGGGGTGGGGGGGGGATTAAGCGCACTACGCGACTGCGCAGCTGCGCTTTACATTTCTCTAGAGTATCTCAATTTTACAATTGCCCAGCAGGGCCCTACGTCGTACACATCCAGATCCAGATACACACACTGACAGTGACACTGACAGCACTCACGGAACCATCACTAGTACAATCTATGACTACATGTATGTGGGGCAATCGGCGGCGGTCGACTTTTAAGTTGAAGAGGTTGAACTTGAAACACCAGTATAATCGGCAAAATTTGGACCTAGGGTCTATTCTTCAACAGGATCTTTATCACCTTGATCAAGTGAAATTTTCAGGCTATTTTGGGCCAGCAATCTTGCTCCTTTGAAGCAGACATTTGTATTGAGATCGAGAATGCACTCGCCTACAAGTATGGGAAGCAATTTGGGCAGTACATCTATGATCTAGTCGACAGAGGTTCGCTGTGAAAGGTTATTTTAAAAATCCTCACATAGGTTCCACTTTCTAGAGCAAAGTCGGATCTATATGTGAGTGGCAGTGGAGCTCCCGGTAGGCCTAGATCTACAACCAAAATCTTCCTCACCCATTAGTTTGGTCGGTCTAATCGCTTAATTTCGGCAGGTAAGACGAAAATTTACATTTCAAGAGAATTACTGTCACTATCCAGCAGGCACTTTGATTTCACTATTTGATTATTTTGATGAAAAAAAGAGTAATTTCCTCGCCAAACCGACCTTCCTCCGTACTGTACCATCGATTCAAATTCAAGTAGTCTATGGACGGTATACACCACGCACCGTGCGATCGAGTCATTTGAATCAACGGTAGACTCTACAGTTTGGGAAGATAAGCTCGCCGAGAAAATTCCATTTTTTTTCATAAAAATAGATCTAGATCTAGGCCTAATCGTCAAATCGTGAAATCAAAGTGCCTGCTGGATAGTTACAGACTTAGTTAATTCTCTTGAAATGTAAGTAAAAATTTTCATCTTACCTGCCGAGATTAAGCGATGCGACCGACCAAACTAAAATTGGGCGAGAAAGATTTGTAGTTGTAGAGGTCTAGACTCTAGCTACATGTACCTGGAGCTCCACCACCTAAAACGGCGGTGGCAGAGGAGCTCCCTGGAGTTAGTGTTTGCATACACACCGAGCGATGGAATCATGGATTACTTCACGAGATAGCTGCTGAGAGTGAGAAGCCCCTGCCTTGGTTTGACTCTTTGAGTTAGATCTAACTGTTACTAAGATCGAAAGTTAGATTGTAAGTTAGCATCGAAAGTTCAGTGTCATTTATGTCATTAATGTTGTTAAAAATGTTACTGTCATGACTGTTAACTTAATCTAAGTTAGATCATCTAGATCTAGACTCTAGATCTAGATCTAATTTTTTTTAAGACAGTGAAACCAGATGTAAAAAATCAGACAGATGCCTCAGAGTCACAGACGCTAGACGATCTCTAAGTTGTCTAACATTAACTTAAGTTAGTCTACATGTACATTTGTTACAAAGTACAAATTCCTAAAAACTAAAAACATAGGCTAACAATGGCTAACTTACAATTTGTTACATGTAGATCTAGATCTAGACTAGATCTAGATCTATATAATATTGTCTAGATCTAGACCTCTAGAGTCTAAAAGGTCTAGACTCTATCTAGACTTCTAGATCTAGCTACTCTAGACCTAGATAGGTCTAGTACATAAAAAGACATTGACAAAACATTATTTACCACCATATGTTCAACCAGCATCCTGCCCATTTGATAATCAAAATTCACTGCAAAACTCTGACATTTATATTTAATCTGGTATTCTTTCCAAAAAGAGCGAGCCCGATCTCCAAATTCACACGGTGCTCCACCGGCTATCCACCCGGAAGTTCCCCGATGCAGACCTCTCGTATTACACCCTTTCCAGCTGCTGCCCAAATTTGAATATCGGCACTCACTTCGTCTGAGCTCAGTCGCTTACCCCTCGCTGATTGAAATAAATATGACAAAGGTGCAGCAATTTACCTTATCTTGATTTTCAGCTAAGCAGCATCCTGGACAAACAGGCATGCATACACATGTCTCTCCCTTATCCTCCTTTCCCGATGCACTTTTCCCCTTTGTAGAGTCAGAACTGGACATGTTCAAACATGCTTTCCCATACAAGGTTGACCTGCAACGTGCATTTCCCATTGCATTGCGTTATTACACGTAACATACTAGTCTGGACCAAAGACTATGTTATATTTCTCATACTCATAAAACATTTATTTCATATTTTCACGAAAAAGATTAACCATTTAGGGCTTAACTGAGATTGAATATGAAAATCATCGTAAGATAGCCATTTATATTATCGTAAGATTGCACTTTCTTATATTTGAAGTTAAAATAAGGAAGTATTAATATCTTATTTATAAAAAGAGTCTGTGATCCCAGACTATTTAGGGAAAAGGTAGGTGATCTAGTCTATTTCGAAGCAGCAAATTTTTTCAAAAACCCTAAGCTGACTGTGGAATTTTGAGGTGCCTCCGTATTTGACTCACGGTGATGAATACCATCCATACTCCTTTTTTGTCATCATGTTATGTTATGATAGGTTTAATCTAAAGGCACCTGGGTATGAATTACCTGTAGGCCTGCCCGACCCGGAGATGATGATGCGGGCGGGCACAGGCTCCTGGGGGGGGGGGGGGGGGGGGGGGGGGGGTGAGGAACTCAATTGTAGTTTCCCCAAATTCTTGAAGACGAAGAAAAAAATGGCAAATCTTATCGGCATATAGATTTTGTTAAGATTTAAGATAGACCTATAATAGTCCTGCATGAGGATGAGCCGTCGGAAAATTTGAAAAATGAGGACAAGAGTATGTATGCCCTTTATTTTTTTTCTGTTGGATTTCATTTCATTGTATTGTCTTGCATTAACATGTAACATACCTAGAAATGCTAATGGAAAGTAATTTTCTACGAAATGAGCGGAACGACGGAATGTGAATCATGAGTTTCGAGTTATTTGTCTTCCTTCCAACAAATAGATCGAGTATCATTTACAAACAGTAATAGTAACACTTTCTTCCAACAAAAGTATCAGTAACAAAATTAATAGTAATACTTAATAACAAAGTAATACATAGAGAATGATATTGATAACACAATAATTATAGCCTACATGTGGCAATCATCATCAATTTAATTAGCAGGCTACTTGGCTCGATCCACCAATTAAATTTTGTTAATGGGCCTACCCTTTTCCCTTCCTTGAATAATTAAGATGACTGTTTTCCCTGTATATATGATACAGGCCTATATAGCCTGAAATAATGAATGGCCTAGGCCTATAGCAGGGAGGTGGAAGATCTCTCTTCCACCTCCCTGCCTGTAGGCATAGTCGATTTTTTTTTCTTCCTCAATTTGTTAGTATTATCACATTTTTCCAAGGACCCGTGCATTTGTATGGTATACCCATATCTGATTCAATTGAGATTTATAGCTCTAGGGCGACGAATAAAAATTGACCTATTTTTACAGGGCCTGATTCCTGAGTTGTTTCGTCAGGCACTTTGGGGGCAAAATCAATCATCAGATTAATATAAACAAACTTGCGATCATCGGACGTTGAGTAATTTCTAGATAGAGAATTCATGTTTGTACTTGTATGAAGTTAGAGCAACGTCAGAGACACAGTTTTCTACGATCTCTTCTCCAGAGCAGTTGTGATAACAAGTTGTGTGATGGCGCTGTGCAATTTAATTACCTGTGCATGGTAGAATGGCGTACACTAATATTATATATTTTTATGTATAGCCTATGTTATATATTTCATAATCGTCTGGTAAAATGTGTATATTTTTAATAAGCTGTTCCCCTCTCCTGTTTAAAAACAAAATCTTGCATATAATGTACAATCGATTTCATTGTGTTTTTGTTCAACTTCAAAAATGTTTCATCCAAAATGCACCTGAAAATGTAATACTTCTCTCTCTCCCTCGCTCTCTCTCTCTCTCTCTCTCTCTCTCCCTCGCTCTCTCTCTCTCTCCCCCCCCCCCCCTCTCTTTCTCTCTCTCTCTTTCTATTTCTTTATTCATTTGTATATGTATATCTTTTTTTTTTTTTGGCTTGGCTTGGCTGAGCCTTTTATGCCCCGCTTTTTACAAAACCTTGTATCTCCTCGTGTCCACTATATTTATTTTTTACTTCCCCTTTGAAACCTTACATTTGTTATCATTTTTTTTTAATGAACTTGTTGTAAGGCCTATAGTTATTAATGGTGCATTATGGTTGCTACAGTTTCTACAGTCACGGATAATTAGGATGGGGGATTTAAAAGATGATATAATTTGGCCCTACTTGTTTTTGGGGTTTCACACTGAATGTATAAAACTTGTGCCATATTTCTTCTTTATTTTTATTTTTTTTGACAGCCAATGAGACCTTACCAGTCGGTAAGTGATTTCGATCATAACTTTCTCAAACTCGTTTGTCTTTATTCTCTTGTTTATCGAAATACCGACAAAATTTTTCTCACTGAATTTTCTCGGCATTCAAAGCTACATTATTTGAATAGTTCATTCATTACTCTGTTGTTCTATAGGCAGATCGACATATTTCTAAAAAAGAAAAATCTGGGTAAATAATGTTCAGATTGACAATTTGATATAACCCGGTTGTTATGGACATTATAAGCGTACAAGGAGGAAGACTGGGGGCTGGGGAACGGGGTGCCCTTATAATTTTTATATCGGTGTAGCTTATTTCAATTACAAAAGTATCTTTTTGTTTGTTTGTTTGTTTGTTTGTTTGTTTGTTTAGCTAGCTCCCTTCGCTCACTTGGAAAATTAAGAATATCCTCATATTCGTCGGGCATCGAGGTTCCCGAATATCCTCGTATTCGCGTGTGTGCGTGTGTGTAATTGGGTTTTCACAGACGTGTATCAATCAGATAATTTATGATTATTTACGTCTGGCGACCGACCTTTAACGCAGTGGCGGATCCAGGATTTCTTGAGGGAGGGGGCTCAATATTCACAACATTTTCTGACAAGCAAAAAAAAAAAAAAAAAGGTCCTCAGTATTTTTGGACCCCTTTTTAACTCAAAAAATCTCTGACAAGCAAAAAAAAAAAAGCAAAAAAAAAAAGGTCCTCAGCATTTTTGGGGCCACTTTTTAACTCAAAAAATCTCTGACAAGCACAAAAAAAAAGAAAAAAAAAAGGTCCTCAGCATTTTGGGGGTCCCTTTTTGGTCCCAGGGGAGGGGGCCCGGGCCCCGCCCCCCCCCCCCCCTCCCCCTGGATCCGCCACTGCTTTAACGTCACCATCCTAAAGACGTGACTCAGTCTCGAACCTGGGTCCGCTGAATCAGTTTGATTGATTGATTGATTGATTTTATTTTTCCATGCATCAAATACAAAATAACATGATCAAAAAAATAATAAAACAGTCATCGCATGGGAGGGGTTAGTCATAAGCCTAAGGCTTGAAAGTAACGCCCCTCAAGAACTTGAAAAAGCCCCCTTTTAAAATACAAACTTCGTATACACATACACATACAAACATATATATATATATATAACGATTACTTAAATGGGGTTCACAAATGGTTCAACGATGAAATTTCTTCTTGCACGTCGTGAACGCAGACGAGCCGAGCGGAAATGGATTAAAAGTTCTTCAAATTCTGATCATGATTCCTTTAAGCTAGCTAATAAGCGTGTTAATGATTTGATTGTCAATGCCAAGCAAACTTACTTCTCAGAATTACTTTGTAAGGCTAATGCTCGTACTGTCTTCCAAACAATTAATCATCTTCTCCACAAAAATGTCAAACATCTCCCGGTGTTTGATAACCCTGTTAATTTGGCGAACCGTTTTGCCTCGTTCTTTATCAAGAAAATTGATGATATTCGTAACAATGTCCAGGGCACAGCTTCCCAATTTAGCACAGTCTCCCGAATGATCAATATTGTTGATGCCAATGATTTTAATGAGTTTGAATTTGTCAGTGACGATAGTATCAAACGGGTTGTAACTCATATGTCTAATTCTACTTCTATGCTTGATTATCAGCCTACTTGGCTCTTAAAGAAACTCATCAATTGCAATATTCATGCTTTGACACGTATCGTAAATTGTTCTCTATCCTCTGGTGTTTTTCCTGAAGCTGCTCACGAGGCTGTAGTTGTACCTATCCTCAAGAAACAGTCATTAGACAAAAATGAATTACGAAACTATAGACCTGTCAGTAATCTTTCATTCGTAGCAAAACTCATTGAGAAAGTAGCAGCTAGTCAACTTACAGACCACCTAAACGAGAACAATTTACGTGACCCAATGCAATCCGCGTACAGAGCCAATTTTAGTACTGAAACTGCACTTTTGAAGCTTCAAAATGATATTTTGTCCTCTTTTGACCAACGTAGATCGGTTTTCTTTATATCACTCGACCTAAGTGCAGCCTTTGATACGGTTGATCACTTTATTCTACTCAATCGCTTAGAGTCTCGGTTTCGTATTTCTGGTTTGGCTCTGCAGTGGATGAAATCATATTTATGTGGATGGAAATCCAGAGTTAACATTGATGGGAAACTATCCGATCCCTGGACTGCAGAATTTGGCGTCCCGCAAGGATCGGTCCTTGGACCGATCCTTTTTAGCCTGTACATTTCTCCAATATCTGATATTATTATGCAACACGGCCTCAGCAATATTTGCTACGCTGATGATATACAACTGTACATTTCTTTCGACCCATGTTCTGTAGCCAATATCAATGAAACACTTTGCCAAATTTCACACTGTATTTCAGAGATAGACACTTGGATGTCATCTAACTATCTTAAATTGAATGAAAACAAAACTGAATTTACAGCTTTTTGTTATTCCGCCAAACATCAGCAATCTGTTTCTGGAGTCCAACTTAATTTGAATGGTAGTTTTATCCCTCTTTCATCTAAAGTTACCAATCTTGGTGTATGCCTTGATACCATGCTCACACTGTCTTCTCACGTAAACCAGGTTGTTCGCAATTGCAATTTCCACCTACGCAATTTATGGAGAATCCGTAGATTCATTGACTTCAATACATGTCACCATACTGTCCGTGCTTTGATCCTTTCTCGGTTGGACTACTGCAATAGTCTTTACACTGTTTTACGTGCCAAGGATAGACAGAGATTACAAACTGTTCAAAATCGAGCTGCAAGACTAGTTTTTGGCCTTGGAGCTCGATCCCACACTACACCCTTACTCACTGAACTTCACTGGTTACCCATACAACAACGCATTCTGTTTAAAACATGTCTATATGTCTTCAAAATACTAAATAATCTCTCGCCACAGTACCTCACTAATACCATACAAATATATACACCCTCTCGCAACCTTCGCTCTGCATCTGACACATCCAAACTCACCATTCCAAAAAGTAGACTCACAACAAGTGAAAAGCGCTTCTCAGTTGCAGCTTCAAAATTTTGGAATGATATCCCTTTCGCTATCCGGGAAATAACCAACTCTGCCACTTTCAAAAGAAATCTCAAGACTTACCTTTTCCCCCAGTAATTTAATTTTTTTTTCCATCTTTACTAAAAACTGCTTGTGTTTTTTTTTTGTTTTCCTATGTTTTTGTAAGCGCTATGGTACTCCTTGTTTTTAGCGTCCTAAATAATCTATATTATAAATATTAAAGAGCGTATACATACTTATCAAATGTCAGTCGTACATTGAGATCAATACACTAAATAAAATAAAATCGTACATTGTAAATTCTACTGTATTGCAAATACAATAAGAAGCGGAATTCAATGGGAGGGGACCAAAGACGAGACCAAAATAACGGAATTAATGTGCATACCGGCTTAAAATACATTTCTTAAATTCATTTTTAAACCTGGTTATAACTGTTAGCTGGATTACAGGCGCACGCTGAATTACAGGTGCACGCCACAACGCCCACAACGCCAGTGAGGTACACCTGAATACAAATATATTTCATCAAGTGTATTTTGATGACGAAATAACAAATAAGAATAAAATCTTCTTTTCAGTGAGGCATGCTCGTGACATCATTTGCTAGTTCGTTTCACTTGCTCGCAAAAGTTAGGAGCAGGATTTTGGGTCTTTGTGCAACAGGTGTCAGCCCCCCCCCCCCCCCCCACCCTCGCAAAAATGTGCCCGCATGCCTATGAAGGTCATGGAATTTAGAGTTAGATGAAGTATACCTTACCATGCTTACAGCGGAATAAAATGATCTCGTCAAAACAGTGCTCCAGTTATTTTTTTTTTTTTTTTTTGAATGATATTTTATTTCTTCCTCTTGACAAATTCACAATTCAGCAAAAATTATTACAATAACAAAGAATGAGTTCATAATTATACAGAGTTCTTCATATATTGCATAACGAACAAAAGTTTCAAAATAATTATTGTACATTTCCTTTTCTAAAAAACAAAGATTTTTCAAACAAAGAACTTTCATCGATCTCTAAAAATAGAAAGAGAGAGAGAAAAAAAAGAAATATGGGTAATTATACTTTCCCATCCATATAACTTTTAAATTAAACTTCCATTATTCATGCTCTTAGAGGAAGGTATGATTTTTTTTTTTTTTTTTGAATGATATTTCTTCCTCTTAAGTTCATAATTCGAAACAATTATTACAATAACAAAGAATGAGTTCATATTCATACAAAACACTTCATGAATTACATGAATAACAAATCACATGAATAACAAAAGTTTCAAAAGAATGATTGTTCATTTCCATTAAAAAAAAAAAAAAAAAAAAAATAAAAAAATTCAAAGAAATATTTCAAAAATTACATCGATCTCTGAACATATTTAAAAAAAAAAAAAAAAAAAGGAATATAGGTAATTATACTTTTCCCATCCATTAACTCTTAAATTAAATTCTCATTCTTCATGCTCTAAGAGGAAGATATTAAATATTTTGCCCCACCTTATCTCACATCAGCAAACACCTAAACACACACACTTCTGTCCCCCCCCCCCTCCCCCCGCTCATACACACCAAAACACATCTTCTCACGTCATCAACACCCCCCCCCCCCCCCACACACACACACACACACATACATAGCATGCATCCTGTTCCGGTTCATCTGCCTGTAAAGAACAAACAAAACAAAACAAACAAAACAAAACAAAAAAAAACACATCTCTGGTATTAAAGTAAAAATGCATTAATTTGTTCCCACTTCCGTAAGTGCACCCCCAGTTTCCCCTTTTTGAACGCTATTTTATATTCCTCATCTCTGTATTCTTTCACCATATGTGTCACTTTCTGTACGGTTGGCAAAGTTCCCTGTTTTCTTGAATTGAAAATAATATACTTTACAAGAAATATAATACAATTTATCACAGATACTCTTGTAGTATTACCAGAAATTCCCATAAAAATTGTTTTCCAAGTATCACTACGAAGTTCATTCAGATGTAATCTTTTAATCACCTCTTGCCATAATCTCTTAAAGGGAAAGTTCACCCTGAAGATTACTTGAGTTTAAAAAATGCAGAAAAAATAAAGAAAAATATTGGCGAAGGTTTGATGAAAATCGGTCAAATAATAAAAGAGTTATGAGTATTTAAAATTTTTGATTCGTGACGTCACATGCGAGCAGCTGCCCATTGGTCATGTAATAAATATTCCATATATTCGCATTTTTTTTACGTTCCACGATAAATTAATATTGTTTCTTTTCAGAATCTAGTATTGAATAACATTTCTGACAATATATCAAATGCACAGACGAAAATATTCTAAATTTTCTGAGAAAACTGTATTTTATGGAATATTTATCACATTACATAATGGAGGAGCTGCTCGCATGTGACGTCACAAAATCAAAACTTCAAAAGTCCATAACTCCGTTATTCTTTAACGGATTTTGTCCAAACTTTCGCCAATATTTTTCTTTATTTTTTCTGCATTTTTTAAACTCAAGTAATCTTCGGGGTGAACTTTCCCTTTAACTTCAGGGCAATCTAAAAATAAATGTTGGTAAGACTCTACTTCTTTTTTGCAAAAGGAGCAAAAATGATCTGTCTCGAAACCAAATTTAAAAAGCTCCCTTTTCGTGTATACAGCCCCTTGTAGTTGTTTATATTGAAATTCTCTTTGTTTATTACATAGCATTGCACATTTCAATCGCATGAATACTTCTCTCAATTCCCCTCCTCCTAGATCGTATTCACAGGGACCATCTTTAACATGAAATATGTAATCGTTTTGAAATTTTTCAATAAAGTGGTCATATACTCGTCTAGACTTTATATCCAAAAGTTTCTGCACACGTCCAAATATCATCAATTCAATTTCAAAATTTTCCGTATCTACTTCCATGAAATCACCTTGTATCCACTCTTCTCTGATTACTGAAAATATCTTTTGAATTCTAAGCAAAATTTCAGATGAAAATCCCAAATTATAAAAGTGTGAGACTGGTCTTAAATGATCCCTGACAATTACATCTGATGCTTGAAATATACCTTTCTGAAATAAATCGGTATCAAAGAAAGTTTTATTGTTTAGGCATATAGACTTATTATTAAAAATAACCGGATTACTTTTTTCTCCAAAATGTCTACATTTATCCAATTCTTGCCATGCCTTCAACATATCTATATAAAACATTGGTATTCCTTTCAAATTCATTTTATTTATATCGTAATTACACAGAAATATAATTCGACCGCCCAGTGATCTAAAAAAATGGTCGAAAGTTGCTTTCCAACCTAAATTTTTTTCTCCATAGAGCAACCGTTTAATCCACATTATTCGCTGAGTCTTGACAAATACCTCGAAATTCGGTACTCTCAGTCCCCCAACATCATAATCTTGGTATAATATTTTCCGTTTTATTCTATCTCTTCCTCCCCAAATAAAACTGAAAGAAATTTTTTCGATTTCTTTAAAAATGTCTTGTGGGACTGTCATCAAAGACGAAGCATAATTGAGTTTTGAAAATACAAACGTTTTCAAGAGTTTTATTTTGCCAAACATCGTTAGATCTCGTTGCTTCCACCAACCGATAAGTCTTTTTATTTTGCTTAAGATTTCTTTATAGTTCAGGTCATCCTTAACTTTGCTATAACGTGCGAAATATACACCCAGGATTTTTATATGTTGTACCCAATGTCCAAACATAGGTAAACCAGGCCTATCTCTTTCTTCTCCCAACCACAAAAAGTTTGTTTTATCCAAGTTAATCTTCAATCCACTTAGATTTTCAAAATCCTTGAAAATTTTCTTTACTCTATTGATCGAATTCATATTTTTTAAGAACAATGTAATGTCATCTGCATACAGCACTTGTTTTATTTCTCTTTGCCCAAAACCTACTCCTTTAATATTCTCATCTCTCCTAATACAATGAGCTAGTAATTCTATAGCTATGACAAACAAATATGGAGATAGAGGGTCACCTTGCCTTACTCCTCTATTAACTTCAAAATATCCTGTTGAGTGCCCCCCGTTCAAAACGCAACTGCTAACATTATTGTAAAGAGTTTTCACCCAAGAACACAGATTTGCACCAAACCCGAAATGCTCTAAAGTTCGAAATAAAAGTCTATGTGAAATACAGTCAAAAGCCTTTTCAAAGTCCACGGCAATTAAGAAACCCAGTGGCTGATACAAAGATTGAAAAAACATATCATCAATTAACCGAACTGCTTCCCCAATGTTACGATCTTTAACATAGCCCACTTGATCATAATGAATAATATCTCCCAATACCTCTTTCACCCTTGTCGCTAACACTTTTGACAAAATTTTATAATCTACATTCAAAAGAGTTATTGGTCTATAATTTTTCATGTACAAGGGGTTTCTGCCTTCTTTTTCAATAAGTGTAATTATCCCCTGTCTCTGAGAGTTTGATAACATTTTAACTTCAAAACCCTCATTGAAAGCTTCAACTATAATTTTACCTAAAAGTGGCCAGAATATAAAATAAAATTCAGCTGTAAAACCATCATTGCCTGGCGATTTGTTCCATTTCATTTCCTTTAGAGCTTGGAAGCATTCTTCCTGTGTTATCTGACATTCACAATACTCTCTATTTTCTTTACTCAATTTGGGTAAATCATTAAAGAACATATTTTCAATATCGTCATTGATTTCAAAATTTTTACACGCATATAAATTCTCATAAAACTCCCGAATAGTTTTTAAAATACTTTTGCTATCTCTCACCACTTCCTGATTTTCATTATAAATCTCCTTAATAACGCTTTTCCTTTTATTGGATTTCAGTAATTGTTCAAAGAACTGTGAATTTCTTTCTCCTTCTTCAGACCATTCTGCCCGTGAACGGACCTTTAAACCTTGACGTGAATAGTCGAAAAGTTTTTCTAGTTCCTCCTTTTTCAAGGAAATTTCGTCGTGAATATCATTATGAAAATTGGTTGTCAAACGATGTTATAAATCTTTAATTTCTTTTTCTAATTTTTCAATTTGGGTTCTCCTGAGTTTTGCTTTTTCACGGGAAAATTTCATTATATATTCTCTTAACTTCATTTTCATAAATTCCCAAAAATTAATCTTGCTCGTTATTTGACCCCTCCATATTCTTTCTATTTCAGAAATTTTCTTTTTTACCCCATCTACAAATTCTTTTTCAGAGCATAAACTGCTATTGAATTTCCAATACGACTTCCCATATGCGAAACTGTCGACTAGATTATTAAACTCGACTTTAACTCCGGCATGGTCAGGAGTGATAGAGGGCAGAATGTCTGAACTTCTTACAACCTTCTCTAATTTCGAGGAGATGAAAATATAGTCTATTCTACTCTGAACAAATGGCTGATTTTGTCTGAAAGTGAATTCTTTTTTGTTGGGATGACGCTTACGCCACACATCAATTAAATCTAACCTATCAAGAAAATCCACCAATAAGTCTCTATATTTGTTTTTGAAAATATTACTTACACCCATATAATCTAAATTTCGATTAATAGCAATATTAAAATCTCCTCCAACAATAAGAGAATATTCTTGACTAACTACAGAAGATAGGATTTTTTCTAAATCAGACAGGAAATTACATTGTAAGTTTTCTTTATTCCCTGTGGGAAAATATACACTTCCTAATATGACCTTCTCACCTTGGCATTTTCCTTTCATTATAACGTATCGCCCTTCTTTATCAATTAAATTTTTTTCTGTAACAAAGTCAACATTTGATTTAAACATTATGATAACTCCCCTACTATGGTTACTCCCGTGACTGAAAAACATTGTCCCTTCCCAATCAGCCTTCCAACTACCTTCAATGTCTTCTGTGCTGAAAGTTTCCTGCAGAAATATTATATTCCCCAACGTTTTACACCATTTAAATATTCTGTTCCTTTTTACTCTATCTCTCAGTCCCCTGACATTTACTGAGAGTAATTTTAAATTATCCGACATCATTAACTACAAGAAGTCTAAACCTCTGGCAAAACTTTTGGAACAAAAATGTGCATAATGATAATATCACTGAAAATTGGATGTATGACATATTTTCAACAACAGAAGAAACAAATTTCAAATTAAGCTGAAAATAAGATAAGTACAGATAGACACCGGAACTGGAAAACATACCACACAACACATCACTCCACTTCACCCTAACAAACACCCCCATGTTGAAAACCCAGGTATAAGGTTTCAACGATTTCCCGTTCGCTCCTCCCTCCCCCCCCCCCCCCCTTCTTTCAAAAACACATGCCCTTCCCTAACATAAAATGTTCATTCCAGCAGAAGGCTTACAGGATACGTGAATTTTTTTGAATACATTATACGCTCTAACAGTCTAATATCATGAATATTAAAGACACCTGTAAATACCCCTCAAAAATAGGGGTCAAAATACCAGTCAGACCAAATCCCGGAAAAACCGAGCACAGGTGCACACTCCGAAAAACGGCGCATGAATACAGGGCCCCCCACCGCTCCGCTCGAGGCAGCGCGCACAAATGGCACGGGGGGGGGGGGGAGACTGCAAAGTCAACCCGCCAAAGATATATAGTTATATTCCTTTTTTTTTAAAAAAGCAAAACAAATGTTGGGTGCCAATTACACTCAAAACCCGTAAACGATTCGCCATACGAAATGACTTTCAAATGATAAACCTTTTGAAATGAATATATCCGCAGCACTCTTATTGAACAATATAATCATCAACAGCAGGTTCGACATGGCAGGATCGACCCCCCCCAATGCCCCCGCACGCACCACCCGTCACCGAACGATGAGGGCCCAACATCCATCTTGCTCCATACGCCGCTCCAGGAGCACAAACCCGCGCCCGGCCCCCAGGAGATGGGACCAACTGAATACCGTGGCAAGATGAAGAGAGAGAGAGGGGGAAAAAAAATATCAACCGAGACTCTATAATAACTATAATGGTACTCTATAAATGCCCATTGATATTTGAAAATCACAGTTTCCTGTGGCATTTTTCTCATCAGAATTACAACACTTGACCAAATATTCCAAACTAGATTGCTACCTTGCAAGTTCTTCCATTTAAATCGGGTGGAAATAAAAGAACAAAGAACTCATTCAATCACGAGATGCTCTAATGCGTCTCCTATAGAATCTTTACCATGAGACGTTACTTGTTTAGTAAAGTTATTGATTCTTAAAATTTCTTTTGACATTTAAAGAGTTATTTATCATACTTGTATTCACCTGGACGGTACGCTCCAGTTAACAAAATAAGAACAAAACAACCAAAATCCTTTAACTATAGGACATGAATAACAAAGCATGCGCATTTCTTATCTCATGAAAGTAATCTGAAGAGAACTTGGCAATAATTCTTCGAACTACACAAAATTCTATTTCAACAAATAACATCATCTCCAAAAGAATAGCATTAACTGTCATTTATATGCACTTGTTAATCAAATTGTCTCCCATCATTAAAGGTATTCTTATTTGGTTTTTCATACTCGAACCTTTTAATGGATACACACTTCTCTATTCAAGATCAGTTGAAATGAATGAACAAAACAACCTTTTTTTTTAAATAACAGCCAGTTACAATCATGTAACCTGAAATGTTTGCAGCTTAGTGAAATAAATTTGCATGTTTTGAATAATATGGAAATCAATGCACACGCATTTCTTATCTCATCATCAGAAGACGACTTGGCAATAATTCTTCAAACTACACGAAATTCCAATTAAACAAAGGATATGCTCTTCAGAAGAATAACAAATACTGCATGTCATCTTTTATGTACATGCTGACCAAACTATCTCCCATTATTCCAGCTGGGTATTATTTGCTTCTTTTAACAATGCCATTTAATGGCTATATACAAATTTATGAAGAATTTTTGCCATGTGTTCTCTATTCTATATAGATCAGTTTCAATAAAATGAACAAAAGAACATCTATGATGACGACCAATTAACTTGAAATACATGCCATTCACCCGTGTTCAGTCTTCAGATCGTTATCCATGCATGCATATACATAATAGCGTCCTAATTAAAATAAATCTCCGTGAAAGGGTCAACAACTTCGAACAAAGATGTTCCAAGCAGAAGTAAGATTTTTTTTTTAAACCTTCTACCTTCCTTCACAAGATGGTCGAAATGTCACGATAAATGGATAACAAATAACCAATTCAGTGACAAAATAGCTTAAAAGAATGTGTACTCTTAATCGACCACAAGCCGAGCAATCATGAATATTTCATCCAACAAATCAAAAAGAGATTTGTCATACTTGTTTGCATATGAGTATAGCTCTCCTCTATTAGAATAGACAGTGGTAGACAAAGAGAGTAACTGATCAGAAACTCTCTGAAGCATGACTTCAATAAATTAATTTAAGGTATGTGGCTGTATCAATTCCCGCCATATCGAAAGTTGGTGTTATTTAGCATTACACCTTTAAAAGGTTTTGCATACCATGCTTTTCAATACTGCTAAAGTTTTGATTCGCACCTTCCAATATACATGTCTTTATATATCTTTTGTATAACAATAGCAGCCTTGGTTGATATTATTTGCATAAGATGAATAACAGAATTACGATCTTTCCACACTTGTAAGTAATTCAAAAGGCACCAGCAGAATATGGCGGAATGTGCATAATAATGACACAACCTTTAATGAGTTAATTGAATATACCCACTGAAATCCAGCATGTTCAAAACGTCAATCTAACAACCCGAAAGCGCGGCCACTTCTCAGCATCTTCCTCCCTGATTCATTTATGTAAATCTTTTGGAGTGCATCAACCTCAGCGTTCAAAGTTTGACTTTGTATTATGCATCATTGAGATCCTAATGAACAAAAGAATGAACAAGAGAACCCTTTTTTTTGTTATAACAACCAATTAACTTAAAATATTTGCACTGGTTTTAAACACTGAAATTGCAGTTTTGTATCTTCTTTCAATCAATCGGTCAAAATGCAAGAATAAATAAGGAGCAATGAACCCGTTCAATAACAAGATACTCTAGTGTGTCTGTACTCTTAACCAAAAGACTAACTTGTTAAATAAAGTCATTTAGTCATAAAATGCATTTGACATCTTATTCATGTGTCTGCTGACCGGAACGCTCTATAGTTAATGATAATAATAAAAACTCATTAGTGACCTAAATTTGCCTGTTTTGAATAACATGGAAATCAATGCATGCGCATTTCTTATCTCATCATCAGAAGAGGACTTTGCAATATTTCTTCAAACTACACGAAATTCCTATTAAACAAAGGATATACTCTTCAAAAGAATACCAAATACTGCATGTCACTTGAATCATATTATGCGCATGTTGACCAAATTATCTCCATTATTCCAGCTGGGTATTCTTATTTGCATCTCTTAACACTGAGATTTAATTGGCTATATACAATTTATTAAGAAGAGTTTTTGCCATGTGTTCTCTATGCTATATGGATCAATATAAAATGAGCAAAGGAACCTCTATGATGGCAACCAATTAACTTGAAATATTTGAACTGGTTTTAAATTCGTGAACACGTTACATAATGCCATTCGCAATGTTTAGTCTACAGATCATTGTACATGCATACACAATACACGTCCTAATTAAAGTAAACCTCTGTAAAAGGGTCAACAACTTCATCCAACAGAGATATTCAAGAAGTAAAAAGATTTTACCTTCCTTCTGATAAGGTGGTCGAAATGTCACAATAAATGGATAACAAATACCAATTCAATGACCAAATATCTTTTAAGAATGTTTACTCTTAATCGACTATAGAAATATATATATATATATTTTTTTTTTTTTTTAATTGTGCACAAACAAACAAATAATATTTTGGTGATTGGCTCAAGATCCTCAATGAGGTAATTCCAGACAACCTCCAAGACTATTCAAAAATGTATGTTACATAATCATAATACTCCTTAAACTTACATTTATCAAGATTCCTTCCACAAAACAGTGGTTCAGTTGTCATGGTTGTAGAAAGAATATGAAAAGAATTTTCTCCCTTTCTCCTTTCTTCCATTCGCCCTTCTCAAAACTGTTTTGAACTTCATCATTATAAAGTATTCATTTTCTGTTATTTTCCACTTATCCCTGTCTTAGTCTCAATACCTCTCCCCCTATCCTTACAGCTTTCCTAAATATTGACTGCGAAACAATATTAATCAAGAAAATGTCTATTATTGTTGGGAAAAAAAAAAAAAAAAAAAAAGGGGAAAGGAAGAAAAGGAGCCACTTTAAAACTAGGTGTGGTTTATACACTCTGAGAATTTAAGTATATCAATATAACAAATTCAGATATCACCATGATAAAACATCGCACATACAAGCGTAAGCTTTTCAAACAAATACCTTCATATCGAAAGCAGGCTTCTTTATAAACATGAATCATTTCATATTTTATCAAATTTATTGAAATGTTGAAAATCTTGATTGTCTCTCATTTCTTCTACTCGTCGAAATGTTCACAGCATTCATCGTATTCCGTCTCAGTTAATGATATATAAAAGCCGTCCTTTCTCCAGGTTAATGTTCAGTATTTCTGTTTTCCTTTTTCATCTTCTTTCAATTGTCTCGATGAGTTTTATTTCCCCCTCTCCCCCCTCATCTTGCTTCTACTCGAATATAAAACTTCACAAAAACAAATAAAGATAACTTACGATATAGTGAGTAGAGTATGCGTTAGATTTTCTCTGATGGTCCACAATAAAATAACGTTTCACCTTGTAAAATATGTTCACAGCAGTCGTCGTGTTCATCACCAAAAACAATCATAATAATATATAATGGTTCCTTTCTCCAGCTTCATGATCATTACTTCTTTTATTTTGCTTTCTCATCTTCTTTCCACTTATTTTTGTCAGGCTTTGTGCTTTTATTTTCTCGAATTTGACTGAAATAACTTTTAAATCGATTATCCTGTAGGTTTCCATGCTTACCCAAAAAGATTCTAGGCATAACTGAAGATCAGGTGAATCTCCATCCTCTGTTTAAACTCCTCCGACTGCTCCTACTAAATCTTCTCCTGTACCGACGTTTTGTGGGTCTACTTGACTTCCTTCAGCTATACCTCCATCGCGTTATCTGAAGGTTTTGGATTTGGTCTTCTCCTTTTTCCAGCCATTTCCACAAATCTCTTCTGCTCATCTCTGCTTAGAAATTTTCCGTCTACGAAAAGCTTCCAGGGCTCCGCCCGAGAGAAAAGGGCGAGTCTCCCATCGTTCCTCGCAGCCTTCAGAGCTGGTATCTGCAGTCGTCGCTCATCTCTCACTCGCTTAGGTAGATCGTCCATGATAAAGTAAGAGCTCCCCTTTAGTTTTTTCGAATTACTCTGAATCATAATCTTATCGCTGTAACGAAGGAAGCGCGCCTTGATTGGGCGTGGTCGTGTAGTAGCCGGAACACGATGTACACGCTGGTGTTCGACGCTTCCGATCTGTTCGTTGGTTAGTCCCAAATTAACTTTGTAGAACTCTTTCACGACCTTTTCAGTGTCCTCTTTTTCAGATTTCTCCGGAATACCCATGATGACTATGTTCTCCCGACAAATATAAGACGAAAGTCTGTCAATTTCTCTTTCTCTCTTCAACTGTTCTTCTTTGATTTCACTTTCTAGACGAGGTATCTCCGTTCGTTTCAGATGTTCAGTTTCTTCAGCTTGGAATTTAAGAGCTTCGGAGAAATCCTTCAAACGTTTTTCAATGTTTTCGGCATGTTGGGCTAATTTAACTTCCAGTCTTGTAAACCGTTCATTAAAACGTTCATTTAACTTTCCCATCTGCGATTCTATCACTTTTTCAATTGATGGAAGCAATTGTGGGCTGTCCGGCGTGCTATAGACTGGGCTGGTAGGTGTAAGTGGTCTCCGCCGTTTCGACCCGGTGTTTCCGCTTCCACCCCCGGTCTTGCTCATTGTATCCCAGTATAGCACCAGAAGCCGCAAAATGTGTACAAAGTTTATGGCGAGGGGAGGAGGAGCGACCTAACACGTCCTTACACGATAGAAGTCATAGTCAATCAATAGTTTTTTTTTGTTGTTTTTTTTTAAATGCTTTTTTGCCTTTATTCAGATATTCAGACGAGAAAATTGTACAGAGATACATTATTTTTTCATACATTGTAAACACAATACATAATTCAATCCGAAACAAATAATACAATGCAAAATCTGCAATCTGAATAAAGATTTTAAAAGATAGATAAGAAAAAAGGTGAAGGTGCTGCTTTATAACCCATAGTATACATGATAAGTCAAACTGTCATCTTTACATATATAGGATAAACTACATGCAGTGCATTTTCAATTCTTCGATTTTATTTAACATTATTTATTATATAGTATTTCTTATATCAGTGGAGTTCTGTAACCATACTGTTGCAATAATAAAAACACAATACTAACAATTAAGTGGTTGGATCAATGAGAAAGTGAGGGAGTGAGGAGGAGAAGAAGACATAAATGAAGACATTTATCATTATTATTACTATTATTATTAATAATAATAACAAAAACAACAACAATAATAGTAATAATAATAATTCCAATAATTATTTTTTTTAAATATAGAAATAATCATATAAGTAGATATATAGATATTAAATTAAATAAACATATACATACATATACACATATACACGTACACATATATATACATATATATATATATATATATATATATATATATATACATATACATATACACATATACACATACATATACATACACACATACACAAACATGCATATGTCTGATATAATACGCCTCACTCCTTTTAAGGAGTGAAATTTTCCCATTTTTTAAAATGTAGTGTTAGTTTGTCCTTTATTCTTGCCTTTTCATATTCAATTTTTTCGGAGTTCTTTACAGCCTTACATTTACTAGTAGGAACCCTTCCATTTTTACGACTATTGTAAATCATATATTTGACCATAATCAGTACATGATTAAGTAATATATTGTCTTTCATATCAACTCTAAAGCCCAGTAACACATCAATCCATTGTAGATTAAGTAGCTGAAACATTTTTAATTCATTTCCCACCTCCTTCCATATACTTGACACTTCTTTACATTTAAAGAAGACATGGCAATATGTTTCTATATCTTTTTTACAAAATGAGCATAAATTTGATTGAGTTAGTCCAAATGCGTATAGTTTATCATTACAAAATACAACGCTATGTAAAAGCTTGTACTGAAATTCCCTTAACTTCCAATCTAGAGTACAAAATCTGGGAATTGAAAAACATGTTGCTACTGCTGACTTATCCAGATTTAAAGCTAATACCTCTGGATGTTTAAAAACAAAGGAATCCTGTAATGTACCAATAAAAATGTTGTAGAGCATTTTGGAAGACAGAGACTCAAAGGAGTAGACTCTTTTGTTAATATTAAAATAAATGTTGGAAAAGTCAAGAGTGTCATTCAAAGTATCATCTTTTCTTCTTTTCACCTTCCAAGAAACTGGTAACTTAGTATATACATCATTAAGGAAAAATATATCGTCTACATTTAGACCTTTCCTTATAAAATAATCCCCTGATCTGATATTACCTTCTGCGTCAATCAGATGTTTCACTTGAAAAATGTTAGCATCAAATATTTTTTCATTAAAATGAAAAATCCTACCTTTAATAAGAGTATTGTTAAAGATAATTTGATTTTCATCATGTGTTTCTTTGACAATAAATTGTTTCTCTTGTAAATAATTCCAGATATTCAAAAATTCCAAGTAGAGATCGGGTACTTTAATATTAATAGAATAGCAATTGTAATTGCAGAGAAATATCAACCTTCCCCCTACCTTTTTAAATGTATAATCAAAAAACTGTTTCCATTTCATGTTATTATTGCCATAAAGAAGTCTCTTAATCCACATTACACGTTGAGCGCAAACCATATACTTAAAGTTCAACATTTTTAAACCCCCGGTGTCATAGTTCATATATAAAATATTCCTTTTTATTTTATCGTGGCCATTCCATATAAAATTAAAACAGATTACCTCCATTTCCTTAAAAACCCATGATGGTACTGTCATTATAGAAGACAAATATAATAATTTAGAAATTGCAAAAACTTTTACTAATTGAATTTTCCCAAAAAGTGTTAGATCTCTTTGCTTCCACCACCCTAACAATCTTTTTATTTTGCTCAGTATTTCTTTATAATTCATTTCTTCTTTAACATTAATATCTAAGGAAAAGTATACCCCTAGTACTTTAACAAATGAAACCATCTTACCCAACGTAATACTGGAAAAATCATCATTACTTTGACCAGAAGAACCCAACTTCATAATATGTGTTTTGTCCTTATTAATTTTCAAACCAGATACTTGGGAGAAGGAATCCATTATTTTTTCTAAGATTTTCATATCTTCTGTATCTTTCAAAAAAATGGAGCAATCGTCTGCATACATTACTAACTTCATTTCTATATTGCCTATTGTAATACCCTTCAAGTTTTGTTCATTCCTAATAACCGATGCTAATGTTTCTATGATTAACAAAAATAAATATGGAGACAAAGGATCTCCTTGTCTTACACCCCTACCTATTTCAAAATAACCTGTGGAAAAACCCCCATTCATGACACAGCTAACTACATTATTATACAATATTTCTATCCATCTACAAAAATATGAACCAAGACCATATTTTTTAATTAATACTTTCATATATGAGTGTGAAACGGTGTCGAAAGCTTTCTCAAAATCAATTGTTACAAAAAACCCTTGTACATTGTATATCTTTGTGTAAAATATAACATCATCAATAATTCTTACAGCTTCTCCAATATTCCTACCAGGCAGAAAACCCACCTGATCTACATGTATCACCTCTTCTATGACCTTCTTTATTCTCTCAGCCAAAACTTTAGACAATAGTTTATAGTCAACATTTAGAAGGGTAATTGGTCTGTAATTACGAATATATAAAGGGTTTTTATCTTCTTTTTTAATTATAGTTATAACACCCTGTTTCTGTGTGGTAGACAGTTCACCTTTCTCAAAAGAGGTATTAAATGAATCTAAAACAAGGTTCCCTATATCAGGCCAGAAGGTGCGATAAAATTCCACTGACAGACCGTCATTTCCAGGAGATTTGTTTAAAGACATTTTTTTAAATATTGAAGTACATTCACCAATCGTAATTTTATCATCACATAATTTCTTACTAGCTTCACTAATTTTCAAAGGGGAGATGTCACAAAAATAACCATCCGTCCTACCCGTTCCATCATGCTCTGAGTATAAGTTATGGTAAAAATGTCTAATTTCTGTTAAAATTTCTTTCGGATCAGTTATTTCCTCATTTCTGCCTTCTAATTTCAGTTTGTCTATAAATGTTTTTCTCTGATTTGATGCCAACAGCTGTTTAAAGTAATTTTCATTGATTTCACTTTCTTCAAACCATTTTGCACGCGATCTAACTTTTAACCCTACTACTGTCTGATTATATATCTTTTTTAAATCATTTCTCTTTAACTCTAAATTCTGTAAAATATCATCATTTGGAGAAATAACCAGTAAATCTTCCAGCTTCTGAATATCTATCTGTAATTTTCTTAATTTTTCCTTCGTTTCCTGTGCCTTAGCTTTGGAATATTTCTTGGTTTTTTCACGAATATTCATTTTAACGAAATCCCACAGGACTCTTGAATCTGTAATGTCTTTCTTCCCCTGATCTACAAAAGATTTAATTTCTGCTTTCATATATTGAACATATTCTACATCTAGACACAGACTATTATTAAACTTCCAGTAAGATGGACCTATTTTTCGAAAAACTTTATCACCCCAAAACAGACTTAGAAGAATAGCAGAGTGATCAGGAGCTATAGAGGGTATAATATTGCACTCAGAAATTTGTTTATCTAGTTCATTTGAAATAATCCAATAGTCTAACCTACTTTGAATTAAAGGGTTATTTTGCCTGTAGGTAAACTGAATCTTGTCTGGGTTTCTCTTCCTCCAAATATCCGTTATATCAAACCTTCCAAGGAAATCCTCAAATTCTAAATTGAAAGTATGACCTTTAATACTCCCCTTACTTGAGATATCTAAGTCAAAATTCCGAATCATATTAAAATCCCCACCAACTATCAAAAGAGATTTGTTTACATTGAAGTCATTAAGGCGGACACTTAAATGATTTAGAAAATCAATCTGTTCCTGCTGTTTATCTCGAACTGGAAAATATACATTACAAAGAATATATCTTATTTTTTGTACGTTCACTTCTAAAATTATGTACCTCCCTTCTGAATCACATTCACTTCTCAATACATTCAACTTCAAGTTATGTGAAATCAGAGTACAAACTCCTCGACTGTGGTTGCTTCCGTGACTAAAAAAGCACTCCCCACTCCATTCCCTCTCCCATTGATCCTCCACATCGTTTGTACTAAACGTTTCCTGAAAGAAAAGTATATCTCCTCTTTGTTTACTCCACTTAACTATAGCGTTCCTTTTGGTAACGTCTCTGAGACCTTTAACATTTAAAGAGATTATATTCAACAAATTATTCTTACTGTCCATCATACATAATTACAACACTATTACAGAAGATCAGTGCACCGTAATTCATTATAGTCGTATATTGGGTTTCTGATTGTAGTTTTGAGATCAATAAGTGTACCAATAGTAGCAAATTTGCACCTTTCACCTTAACATACAACGACGTAACACAAACACAAAAACGAGACAATACAAGACATACACACACAAAACAGAACGACGAAGATGACAGGACCACCATGAGAGTGTACAAAGGTGTTAACTGCTCTAGTGGTCATGCACAGCCTTAGTAATATAGTACTTTAAAATACTGTCGGCATATTAAAGAAAACCAAGAAAACCCTATACGGGAAACACAATTCCATCGACCCCCCCCCCCCCCCCCCCCCCCCCCCCCAGGGTCCTGGTTTCCACAATACAAAAGAATAGGGATGAGCAATCATTGTGTTCGGAGTGAGGGAAAAATACAAAAAAATGAAGTACACTGACACTCTCTAGTGTATTTCACGGGTTCGCCCGTCCTCGCATCAGTGAGCAGAGCCCCTTCTTTTCTGGTTCCAAAAAGAAAATACCGTTCTTTTCTTAGAAAATCAATATTTTATTTAAGCATCGGAGCTGGAGATAATTACCGTAAACGGTAGATGAACCCGTGAAATCACTCTTATATACACACACTTTTTTTCTTAAATCAGCAGAACAAAAGTTCACTTCTCTATTGAACACTACACTGCAAAAGACCCGTTCAGCCTCCAAACACCCCCCCCCCCCCCCCCGCGACAGATTCAAAACACCGCGACGCGCCCACACATTGCACGGGTCCAAGAGCCAAGTCCAGAGCCAAACACACGCCGCGCCCACCCCCACCACGCCCTAGGCGCCCACTAGACACACATGTCCACCCCCCCCCCCCAAACGGCTCCAATGTACAGGCCAAACACCAACGCCCACACCACAATCACCAGGCGTCCACACCACAATCACTCACACTGCTCAAATACTAAACAGCGTGTGCGACCACGGTGCAACACCAAACGATCACGGGTGCAAACACCCGGTGCCCAGCCTATACACCTGTAACAATCCAAAAGGCAAACACGCACATCCAAATGTAGAGGGGCCGGGTAGTAAGGGACAGCAGGAGCAAGAAGTGGGGTACACTCCAGACGCCACAGATACGAATGACAGCCAGAAGTTGGGTCAATGAACTTTATTCCTCCTTCCATCGCCATCAGGCCGACGCACCGCTATGAACATGAGAAAGCGGGGTCCAAAAACAGTTGTAAATGACACTTACAGAGAATTAACTTATAATTATACGTTTCACGTGACAAAATTAAATATCAATAACATTTAAATAATTATACGTTACCAAAGTAAACAAGGCATTAATAAATTCAGAGGTTCAATGCGAAATCAACGATAACAATACAAATGGTGTCATTCCCCATAGACCTGCATATACACAAAACCCATGGACCGTGTCCCCATCTACGTGTACCTCTAACGTGGACCCAAAGGCTTTCACACTCCACGTACACATTACACGTATATACGCATACACACGGAATCCGCCCATGTAATGTACATACATCAAGTAACAATCTATTGACATTACATAACCACTTTCCTCCCTAAAATGACACTTTCTTGTAACATATAGTGAATTCTGTTGTCATATCAATATACCCAATCATTGTAACTACTATCTACGAACATGTAACGGACCTTATATATATGTAATTACACTAAATAATGAATTTAAAACAGAGATAAAAGTAAATGCTTCTTACCTATGAACATGAGAAAGCGGGGTGAAGGTCACAGGTTATGAAGCCTGCCACCAACGACCCCAGCGACCGTACGTTAGACCCTTTACATCCTTCCCCGCTTTAAGAGTCATCGTCCCTTGATGACTCATAAAACATTTTGAAACAACAACAACAAAAAATTGTATATATTCTTGCTATTTATGATATCTAAACAATGTATAATATGGTGTAAATAATTCTCTAACTGAGAAACATTTACTATGGAAAAAGCACAAAATGGAAAATAGGTACAAATGCTGTATAGGCCTACAGACCTACTCAATATCTGAAAACCTTTTTTTTTTTTCTTCTTCTTCTTCTTTTAAGAAGAAAAATAACAACTAATCGTAAGTATACATAAAACAAGAAACCCGTTTCTCATTACCAAAGCATGAAAAAGAAACATTAGTGTTATACTTCCCTAACAACAAAAGACAATTGCATCTCTTTTCAAAAGGTTACATTGCCAACTGCAATTGCATATGGGTCGAAAGCCCAAGACTTAAATAATAAATGAAGCATCTATAATATTTAGAGAGCCAAAATTGTATGAGCAAATTAACACAGTTCATCAATGGCCATACAACACCGTAAAAATATGCATGCATATTTATGTAACATAAAAAACAACCAGAAACATATTCATGATCTCTAGCAATCTTTGGTTCATTTTCATAGATAGTATCTTAAACAATAATACTGTAATAAACCTCCTTTTTCTAATTTTCTTGACAAAACGAAGATCCATTGGATTTTTTTTTTTTTTTAAACATCTCTTTCTTTCCTTTACCTTCTTTTTTTTTTATGACAAAACATAAAATCAAAATCAAAATGGGAGGAGTTCTCTGTATTAATTTCTCGACCCATTAAACTTTTTTTTTTTTTTTTTTTTTTTTTTTTTTTGAAAGCATGGGACAAAATACATTCCACTTACCCCATGTAACAACAACAAAATATGTAAATGTTAAAGCATTCTTACGCATAACAAGTCTTCCCCACAATATATAACAACAATGAGCCAAAGGAGATTTTGTGCGTATGGAATATTTGGGTGGCATATCAGCTAGAAAAACTCATAATTTGCAACATTAAACAAAAACCTTTAATTTCAATCCATTATCTGTTTATCTCTTTCTTTGTTTTTTTTGTTGTTGTTGTTTTGTTTGTGTATGTGTGTGTGTGTGTGTGTGTGTGTGTGTTACATGTCTGTGTGGTTTGCATGCGATGTCTGATAAATTACTGTTCCCCCTAAGTATACATCGAGTTCGTATACCTCTGGGGTGGTACACCACGAGTAGCTCGTCTAGGGTATCTCCTTTGTTCTTGCCGTTGTTCCTTTGGAGGCAAAGAATTCGTGATCTCCGCCACCGCTGGAATATCATCACCTTCACTTCCAATATTACTGGGACAAGGGCTAGAAACATGTGAAGCATTGGCTTCGGCCTCCCCCATTTCTTCCATTTCACTATGAGGGGGTTCAGCGATAGAAGCCTCAGAGCTACTTGGACTTTCCAGAAGGCTTCTTTGAGATTCAGTGTCAGCTGAATGTTGTCGTTGACGCAAAACATAGCCAACAGGTGTTTGATTTTCTGACTCACTCTCATCCCCTGTCGAATGTCTGCACTGGTCTACTTCCCCCTCTGGTATCCATGGGCAGTGCTTTAACTGAGTCCTATGTAAGACCCGCTCCTTGCCCAAATGGCTCCTTACTATGTAAACTGGGCGATCCTGAAAGGGCTGCTTAACTACCATATAAGGTTCTTCTTCCCAGTAATCAGCTATCTTTGAGCGGCCTCTGAACCCATGTCGTCGGACGAGGACATACTGGCCAATTCCAAGAGGCTTTTCGAAGACCTTCTGGGCCTGAAGTGCCTTGCGAGCCTCCACAGCAGCTTTAGCGTTCTTCGTTGCAATGTCTCTGGCCATTCGCAGCTGTGATTGGTGTTCTGAGACATACGATCTAATCCCTTTCCTGCTCCTCTGGGTGGCTTCCCCGCTTTGGACAAAGCTTTGTGGAAATCTCGCATTCCTGCCAAACATGAGAAAGAATGGCTCAACACCTGTACTTGAGTGAATTGTATTATTGTAGGCAAACACCAGAGAAGGGAGGTAATAAGTCCATTTACTCTTCTTCTTGGGTGGCAGGGAGGCCAACATGTTATGCAGAGTCCTGTTCAGCCGTTCGCATTGACCATTCCCAGCAGGGTGGTAAGGGGTGGTGTGACTGCGTCGAATACCATACATCTGACATAGTTCTGCTATGAGCTTTGCTTCAAAACACTGGCCTTGATCGGAGTGGATTCTCAATGGGCAGCCATAAGGTGTAATGACATGCTTTACCAAAGCCTTGGCTACAGTAGGGGCACGTTGATCACGGGTTGGGACAGCCCAAGCATACTTGGTGAAGACATCAGTAAAAATGAGTAAGTTTTCATATCCATCCTCCGATTCTTCTAGAACAGTGAAATCCATGGCAATAACTTCCATCGGAGCAGTGGCCTCAATCGACGAGAATGGAGGGCGGGTCTGGTGGACAGGAGGTTTACTGGTAGCGCAGCGTCGACACTTTTGACACCACCTCTTCACTGCTCCTTCCATGCCATGCCAGAAGTACCTGTCCACTAGAAGCTTATAGACTCGCCTAGCTCCAAAGTGCCCTGCCTCATCATGGAACCTGTAGAGGACTTCCTCCTGCAAATCTTTGGGTATGACTACTTGTTTGTGTCCTTGTCCATCTCCTGAAGATTGTACTTTCCGAACAAGGATGCCATCCTCGATGCTGAGCCTCTTCCAACTGCGAAGGAGTTGGAGGACTAATGGTGAACAGCGACCCCTTTCTTCCCTCGTCGGTCTTGTGCCTCTCTCAACGAATTCCCTAACTTCTCTAAGGTCACTGTCACCTTCTTGGTACCTCTTTAACATCTCTTTGGTATACCCAGGCAGACAACTTGCCCCGCCTAGACGACAAACATTGACCTGGCAACTTAGAGCAACTGGAACCTCAACTCCGGGGGAATGCAATTCAAAAGTGGCCTGTATGGTGCTACTTGTCACTGAATCAGGGCCAAGTCCTGCGGCGGGGCCATCTCTTCGAGATAACACATCTGGTGCTTGGTTTTGCTTCCCCGGTCGATATTGTATCTCATACTCGAAGGAGCTCAGCCTCTGCACCCATCTCAACTCGGCACTTCCCAAGTTAGCCTTATCTAGAAACAGAAGTGGTTGGTGGTCAGTCACAATGGTACATCGCTGGCCAAGGAGGTAGTCTCTGAATGCCTCCGTAACGGCCCACTTAATTGCAAGAAGCTCCAGTTTAAAGGCACTGTACCGTCCACTACACTCTGCAGGCCGGAGAGTTCTGGAGGCATAGGCTATCACACGGTTGTTACCTGTCTCATCGGCTTGAGTGAGTATTGCTCCAAGTCCAGTTGCACTTGCATCGGTTTCCACCTGAAAGGGTTTTTGGAAGTCTGCATAGGCTAGAATAGGTGCTTTCGTTAGACACTCAATCAGCTTCCTGAAAGCAATTTTAGCCTCTTCATCCAATACTACCCTCTTAGAACCAGGTACAGCTCTCTTCCTGCCTTTCCCCTTTCTGTCTGGGTCAGCCTTGAGTAGGTTAAACAGGGGACCGGCTATGGTGGCATACCCTTCCACGAACCTCCTGAAGAAGCCAGTAAATCCTAAGAATGCTCTAACCTCCTTGACAGTCTCTGGCTCTCGCCATTCCTGGATCGTGGAGACCTTCTCTGGATCCACTGCTACTCCGGCTGATGAGACTCTATGGCCAAGGTACTGGACTTCCTTCTGTAGGATGTGGCATTTCGTAGGCTTTAGTTTCAACCCGAAGCCCTTCAGTCTAGAAAATACCTCATCAAGCTTCTGTAGGTGAGTATCAAAATCATGAGAGAATACAATTATATCATCTAGATATATTAGTACACTTGAATAGCACATATCCCCAAGGCACCTTTGCATGAGTCTCTGAAAGGTGGCCGGAGCATTTGTCAACCCAAAAGGTAACCGTGTGTACTCATAGAGTCCAAAGGGCACGGAGAATGCAGTCTTCTCAATATCATCTGGATGCATTGCTACTTGATAATAGCCACTTGTCAAATCTAACACCGTGAAGAACTTGGCTCCTCCTAAGGCCTGCAGCGATTCCTCTATCCTGGGGAGTGGGAAAGAGTCCCGTCGTGTAAGGCAATTCAAATGTCTATAGTCCACACACAACCTGATGCTCGAGTCCTTCTTTCTGACTATCACGACGGGCGAGGCCCATGGACTCTGACTCTCCTGAACGACTCCCTTGCGGATCAGGTCTTGGATGTGATCTCGTACAGCCTGGTACTGTGTCGGAGGAAGGGGCCTGTGTCTCCCCTTGAACGGGATGGCGTCTCCTGTCTCAATTCGATGGGTAACCTTGTCAGTGAAACCAAAGTCCTGGTCATGAGCAGAGAAGACCCCACGGTGTTTATCTAAGAGGCTCTCCAGTGCCTGGCGCTGCCCACTGCCGAGTGAAGACCAGTCAACATCTACTGATACTGGCGAAGCTTCAGATCTCCTGGGTGTATCTGTCTCTGTCTCCGGTGCTCCTACTACAGTAGCATTATACAAGGTACCTATCTGGAGCTTCTTAGGAATCACTATGTCCTTCTCATTATCATTACACACCATCAATGGGAACTTCCCTTCCTCAACTCGCACAATACAGGATTGAATACTCAAACCTGAGGGTATGGCATCACTTCGTTCAGGTTCTAGGAGTACTTCAAAGGGCTCCTTGCAAGGGCCCACGGGGCTCTGGACTTCAATCACAACTGCTTGGCGAGCTGAAATGACGACGCATGGCTCAGGCTTTACATATGCTTTTCCAATGGCGCCCTCCTTCTGAGTCCAGTGCATCTGTTCATTGACAGCCTGAAGGGCCTTTTGCCAAGCTCCATCGGGGGTTGGCCACGGCATTCTTGTCAAGAAATGATTCTTCTCGCCCCGTATCAATTGATTCCAGCATTCCTGCAGAACGTTCATTCCTAGTATTCCCATCAGGTTCTGCCCTTTTTTCTTGGCCTCTCCTTCTCGAAGCACGAGTACTATTCTTGAAGACATGCAATGTCCAAGGGCAGTTACATCGGTTTCAAAATATCCTACATAAGGAATAGCCTGCCAACCAGCAGAGACCAATGTAAAAGAAGAAGGGATTTCTTTTAAGTTAAAGCCTGCTGGTCGGAGGTGTTGATTGAAGAAGGATTCACCGACCGTCGTCACCTGCGATCCTGGATCAAGAAGACACGGAACCTGTACTGGACCAAACTCCACTTCCACTGAGTAACACTCTCCAACAGCCATGGACATAAATCGTCTATCCTCACTATCCTTTCCTGTTGCACTGACTTTGGAGACTTTACCAACCACTGTGCTGTGCTCCTGTTTCTGTTGGCTACTATTTGGCCCCCTTCCAGATGCAGAGCCGTGGCCTTGGCTATAAAATGGTCCCATAGGGGGAGGGGTTCCTCTGTTCAATGGCCCAGTAGACGGTGCTACTATTGGCTCAGCAGTGGGAGGGATCTGGTAAGGGATCCATTCATCTTGACAACTGGGAAACTGATTTTCCCCCATATACGGCAACGATATCAGAGGTCCTGGAGGATATAACGAACGTTCTTCCCTATGACCGCCGTGGGAGTATGAACTCATTTCACTCCATCTCGGCGCTGCATCCTCAGGGCGCATCGTATCTGGCCGCCTTCCATGTCTCTTCTGGGGGCACTCTCTTGAGAAATGTCCAAATACCCCGCAATTGAAGCAAGGGCCCTTCTGTCTAAGACCTGAAGAAGTTGGTTTTACCTGTGGTCTCTCTCGAGGGCGAATTTCCATCATCTCCCTCACTGCCCCTATTACTTCGTCAGTCATGGCCCTCACTGCTGCTAGCACCTCGTTGTCCAGAAATGAGGATCGTCCCTTCATCGAAGACAGATGTGCTACACCAGAAGCTTCTGATCTTGATCGTCCTTCCTCCCTACGCTCACGTTTAATTGCTAGCTCTCGTAGTTCTCTAAAATTCATCCCACCTTTCACCTCATACATATCTCTAAGTGTGTTGCGTAAGAATGTGTCATCAAGTCCCTCAATGAATTGTTCTGCAAGCAACACTTCAGGCTTTGCATACAGATATGGGTTTGTAGACGTCAGATTCAAGAACTTCCTTTCAAGGTCAACTGCGTATTCTCGCACAGACTCCCTTGTTCCTTGTCTCCGTTCCAGGAATCGGCGTTGCAGCTCACCTATTGGCGTCACTTCAGCATATGAAGACTTGAGGAAGTCCACTATTTCATCGATATTGCCACCTCCTTTTATAATGGCCTTAACCTCGTCCTTCGGCCCTCCCCTCAGATAATCCAGAAGAAACGTGGCTTGCTGAGATTCTGGAACATTGTAGTGCCTGAACGCATCCTTTATGGTTGTCACAAAGTCCTGTACATCCCCAGCTCCGTCAAAGGTCGGAAGTCTCTTTTCTGGCGCCAATACAAGTTGAGATTGGGGTCTCGACAATAGTTTTGTCAAGCTTTGTATTGTGTCACTTTCCTGGGAATCGTGTTTTTCCTCCGGGAAGAGAGGGTGGTAGGTAATATCTTCCCATCGCCCAATCGGGCGAATAATTCCACTGACCGCGGGCAATATCACGTCTTCTTCCCCAGCATCTGTATAAATTAATCCTTTAGCAGAGGGGTATCTTGCCTGTAAGACTTCAAGTGATAGAGGGCCCCCCTCTTCTACAAGAGGAAATTTGAAAGATCTTTCATCATCACCAATTCTTACATATAAACCCATTTTAGCAATGTGAGATTGAAAGGGATATCGGATTAATTACTAGATATTTGACGAAATTTCAAATTATTTCTTGAACATTAACAATAGAGCACAGTAAACAAGAAAAGTGTATCAGTAGTTCAGAGTTCAGCTATTCATCCATCGATTCAGTTAAGATTCCCTTCAATTAATTTTTCAGTCTTACATTCAATCTTGTCGTTCATCAGAGGAAATGGTGTAGCGGAGTCGACGGTATCCCATCCTCGTCGCCAGTTGTAGAGGGGCCGGGTAGTAAGGGACAGCAGGAGCAAGAAGTGGGGTACACTCCAGACGCCACAGATACGAATGACAGCCAAAAGTTGGGTCAATGAACTTTATTCCTCCTTCCATCGCCATCAGGCCGACGCACCGCTATGAACATGAGAAAGCGGGGTCCAAAAACAGTTGTAAATGACACTTACAGAGAATTAACTTATAATTATACGTTTCACGTGACAAAATTAAATATCAATAACATTTAAATAATTATACGTTACCAAAGTAAACAAGGCATTAATAAATTCAAAGGTTCAATGCGAAATCAACGATAACAATACAAATGGTGTCATTCCCCATAGACCTGCATATACACAAAACCCATGGACCGTGTCCCCATCTACGTGTACCTCTAACGTGGACCCAAAGGCTTTCACACTCCACGTACACATTACACGTATATACGCATACACACGGAATCCGCCCATGTAATGTACATACATCAAGTAACAATCTATTGACATTACATAACCACTTTCCTCCCTAAAATGACACTTTCTTGTAACATATAGTGAATTCTGTTGTCATATCAATATACCCAATCATTGTAACTACTATCTACGAACATGTAACGGACCTTATATATATGTAATTACACTAAATAATGAATTTAAAACAGAGATAAAAGTAAATGCTTCTTACCTATGAACATGAGAAAGCGGGGTGAAGGTCACAGGTTATGAAGCCTGCCACCAACGACCCCAGCGACCGTACGTTAGACCCTTTACACAAACACGCACCCAAGGCGCGACGAAAACAAGCACAGCACGCGTTCAACTCCCAACCCAGCTCCCAAATCCGCACAACACAACGCGCCGCATGTGCTCCAAATCTGCCACAGAAAGTGCCCAGAAACCAAACAAATCCCTTACAGTGTATAAAATGTTCTATAAAGAGATTTTTTCGATCTGCTGTACGTGTAAACATCACAAAATTATCTCCATTGAAATATTAAAATGAGAGGGTACTACAAAAATTGGAGGTCAGGAGTTCAGCTCTTTTCTCTGGCTTTTACAATAAATAAAGCCGACTTCCTGCAGACCATTAACGTTAGGAGAACAAAGATTACCTCCAGTTACATAATACTATATTGTGGTGACACGCTCTTAAACCTGCCGTTGACTAATTGAAATGGCAGAATATATTCTGCACTTCATATTGATCATGTATTATCCAAAACATGAAAACAAAAGAAAGGGGTAGAAAATTGCGCTTATATAAAGGTAGGCATGCATCACTGGACCTGTTTACCAAGCCATTCAATTCCATGGATACTTCCATGTAGAGAGATAAAACAGGTCCATCCTAATTAAAATTCCAGTTTGTAAAATACATCCCGACCTTCGAAAACAAAAGTTATGAGGTGTTGGCACTCATATTAGATCGGTGGTATTGAATTTAAGTTTTTAAGTATTGAGTTTAATGAAACCAAAGTTACAGTGAAAGAAGGCAGGAGGATAATTAAATAGAAGCTCGATGCTTCCTTAAAGGCATTCAAGCAATAGCATGAGACAATAACAGAGCTCGTAATGATAGGCGTCTAGGGTACTTTCCATTCTTCAAGAAGCTTGACACTAAATTTGTATCCTAACAAGGCAGATAAGACATACATGTATAGATTTGATCATTGACATTCCAGATTCAAAAGTTTTGGAAAGCTTGAAACCCTTGAAGCTTACATGCAAATATAAATACACAATGTAGTGATTACTCGAGTACATTCCAATATCATGTGGGGTTGAATGTAATTATCATTTTAAGCTCCATAGTAACAGCATTTCGTTCCTCATTGGGAAGCCCTGTAATATAGGGTAAAAGAAAGGGTAGTGCCCACCAAGGCCAGTTCGTAGGAATGCACTCGTGGAATCCTTCAGCTGTACATAATATAATGATTACCAAAAAAAAAAAAACCAACAAAAAAACAAACAAACAAAAATCTTTAAAATGAGCCAAGGTAAATGAGAGAGTGCGAGTTATGGTTTGGGCGCTCACGTGAATGGCGCCATCTCCCGGCATACGTGTCTCCAAATCCTTGGTTCAAAATCCATTTTTTTTTTTTTTTTTTTTTTTTTAATAAGTAAAATCTTCTTTGTTTAATTTACCATCGTATATAATATATAATAACAAATATAACAATGTATTTTCATGAATAAGGAAAATATAGCTTATTTCAATATTAACATTGTATGAGTAGGCCTATACATTCTATGATTAGCGTAATTGTGCAGCCCAGAACAAACGACATGTATACCATATAGAGCGTATAAAAAAAAAGTACACACTTTGAAAATATCCTCCGAAACCATAATTTTACAATATTGATATTTTTTTTCTTATAAAGTTATGGGTGAGGGTCTGTTCCCTCGGTGACACTATAATAATAATAATAGTGAGTTCTTGTATAGCGCACATGTCTGTCAGACTTGACACTCCTGGCGCTCCACAATATTATTACCCCGGCTTTAGCATGGCTGCTCTAACGGCGCTCTAGCATTTCAAGGAATTAATTCCTGCCGGGTACCCATTTACCTCACCTGGGTCGAGTGTGGCAAATGTAGATTAATGTCTTGCCAAAAGACACCTAGTGCTGCACCAGGGATTCGAGCCCCGTACCTTGTGGTCACAGTCCGGGGACTTATCCATTAGACCACAAAACCTCCATGAGTAATGACAATATTTCATGCTTGAGAGTGAGTACTGGCTGCTTTGGTAAAACTCGCAAAAAATGGTTTCCGCAAAAAAGTCTTGAATTTGATCAAAGTGCCTATCAGGCAGTAACTTCATGTTCTCTGTTAGGTATTAATAATTGATGTGAACAGTCATTTAATCCGTAATCCTGTACCAAGCCCACACTCCCACTCCTCGCCCACACACACACACACACGCACACACAGTCACACACACACACTCGCACACTCAAACGTCCTATATTTTACCCAAAACTTCGCAGATTATGTCTTTCTGCGTACAATTCCACTTCTGACTGGACCATGTTGAAAGGATGCAATTGGCAATGCTCCATTTTCAAGAAGTGAGAGAGAAAAGCCCCATCTCCAGGGGCGTCGCTAGAACGTTTTGAATGGTGGGTGTGACATCCAGATTTGCTGACAAAAATGCTGCACCATAATCTCCCCCCCCCCCCCAACAAATAATAATCAAAGAAAATCGCAGATGTAAGAGATCTTGATCATACGGGCCCATCTTCGCAAGGGGGAGGGGGCTGACGACTTTTGCCACAATATCAGCTTGTCAAAATTTATGTGGATATTATGGCACCTCGCTGTCCGAATATGTATGGTTGCCGAATATCGGTACTTTGAAAATCCTGAGGGGGGAGGGGGGGGGGGGGGGGGGAAATGCAGCCCATTGCCGAAGGGGGACTCCTTTTTCCCGAATGTAAACTTTTAATTTCTAAATTTTTGCGAGCGAGCGAGCAATATTTTTTTTTTTTACTTTTCGTAGGGAAAATACAGAAGTTACATAATAATCTGAGAACCTCGCTAGCCAAATATGTTGATATTCTGGCACCTCGATGCCCGAATAATTATGAAGTGGTGGTTGCCCGGATATCGGAACTTTGAAAATCCTCGGTGGGGGGGGGGGGGGGAGGGGGGCTTCAGCCCATTGCCGAAGGAGGACATCTTTTGCCCGAATATTAACTTTCCAGTGTTTTTGCGAACGAGCAAGCAAAAAAATTGGCCATTTTTTCCAACATTTCCTTTCCTTCTTTTCTTTCTGTTTTTGTTTTCCTTTCTTTTCCCTTTTCTTTTCTCCTTTTAATAATAATAATAATAATAATAACTACATTTGTAAGGCGCTTTATAAGGGCGTTTCTAAGCGCACAGGTGGTCTGTCTAACTCAGTATACATGGTACATATCCAATAGCTTAAAAACAACAAAATGAAATAAAATATTATTAATACAATACAGTTAAATGAAACTAACTACTTGTGTGCGCCTCCGGTATACTATGACTGATTAAAAAGGTGGGTTTTAAGAAGGGTTTTAAATGATTCAATGGATGGGGCATTTTGAATATGGGGTGGGAGTCTGTTCCAGAGGGTGGGGGCAATAGATGAAAAAGCACGGTCACCATATCGGGTTTTCGTACGTGGGCCGTGAATTAATTGCATAGAGGAAGATGAACGGAGGGATCTGACAGAAGAGGAGGATCGTAGGGAGACCAGGGTGCCATTGCATAAAGACTTACTATTATAGTAACTTTGCCATCAATGGTAACTACCATGGTAACGTTGCTCAAGAGCCAATCAAAATCCAGTATTCCATGAAAAGTTACTATAATAGCAAAGTTACTATAATAGCAAGTTTTATGCAACGGCACCCAGGTCTTGAAGATATTTGGGGGCAAGATTATGTGATATTTTGTATGTAAGAAGTAGAATCTTAAAAGTAATACGATGATGAACCGGTAGCCAATGAAGTGAGCGAAGAATAGGGTATATACGGTCATGTTTCCTAGTTAAGGTGATCATTCTAGCTGCTGAATTTTGAATGCGCTGGAGTGGAGATAAATGAGAAATAGGGAGGGCGGCATGGAGGGAGTTGCAATAATCCAGATGGGAGGAGACGAAGTCGTGGACGAGTCTTTCAGTTGAGGCTTTGTCCAGTAGTCTCCTGAGCTTTCCAATTCTGTATATACCCCAGGACGCTGATTTACAGATGTTTTTTTATGTGCTTTTGAAGAGTAAGGTGATTGTCCAATGTAATGCCGAGGTCTCTAACATATTCAGAAGTCTGTAGTACACCCTCCTCAGTTGTTTCTTTTTTCTTCTCCTTTCTCCTTTTCTCCTTTGCTTTTTCTCTTTCCTCTTCCCTCTCCCTTCCCCCTCCTTTTTTATGCCGACAGAGGTGGCGCATTTTCCGACAGCAATTCTGTGTGGGGGTGTGACACCCCCCCCCCTCTTTTAGCGACGCCCCTGCCCATCTCCTACAGCCAGAACTTGTTCGCACCTCCCCTTCTCCCCCCCCCCTCTCTCCCCCCCCCCCCTCTCTCTCCTCTCTCTCTCTCTCTCTCTCTCTCTCTCTCTCTCTCTCTCTATTCCGTCTCTCTTCCGCCTGCAAACAATTAACAAACAATAAAATATCAAAGTACATGCTCATGTACCAGTACACGACATAATAAACTTGGTTTTGTAAAGGTCATAACAGAATGAAAATACTGGTACATAATTTATAGGCTTGCATTGCGATACTGGAATACCATTACATACCCTGTTATTCTCCTCGTCCCATATCCCTCAATGTTCTTGTCCGAATTCTGGGGGTGTATATAGCGATAATGATTTTATAGCTTCAGTTTCATACGGTTGGAGTGAGGAGATCGGTCTATTAGTTCACTAAATTTCTATGCAAATTACGCGAAGAATTGTGATTTTGTTTTCCCCAAGCTTCAAATTGGCTGCCTTGTCATTCTTCGAGAATAGTGCACTGTTTAATTCTTTTAGCATCTTTTCGTAGAGATTCTTGGTAGGGCCTATATAGATCCTGTAACCCAACTCGGCCGTTACTCACTTTATAATTATCATATCATGTTGGGGTTCAAGTATCAGTGCATTATATTTGCCCTTATTTGTTGTTGCACTATAGTGATTATGCGGCTCATTTAGCTGTAAATTAAGAGTTGCAGCAACAAGGTGTTGTCTCTTCCGAACTTTCCTAATTTGTTGACTAAATGAGAACTTCCTAACAATTGGACTGTACGACGGAAAACTTGACTTAAAACTTTCTCAGAACTCCGTTAATTGGCTGCATGTGCGTGCCGAATCAGTCAGTCTTATGTGCAAAACGGCAGGTTTTTCTGGGTCGTTGTATACATGCCAATGGAAAAGTCAAAAAAGTGCCAAGTGTCGCATTTTTAACCTCTCAATATTTGTTTTATCATCTTCATCTCAGCAAAGAACGAACAGGTGCTTCACGAAATCAACACAAGCCGTGTGATGGAATTACTTTAGTGTTGCCAGCTTGCCATCACGGAAAAGCGCGCGTATGCTCGTTCACGGCCGACACAAGGACGTCGTCTGCTGTGACAGATATTTGGACAGCGTATATGCAGCTATTCTGTCTCGTTCTATACTGACATTGTCTCATCATATTAGTTATTTAGAAAATATTCGCGCCATTCATATGAGTATCTCCAGCAAGCTTGTATGTAGATTGAAGTGACTCCCAAATGTGTTTATTTAGAAAAGCTTCGCGTGCCATTTATACCAGTAACATCAGCAAGCTTCAAGTTCAACTTTGTGTACTGAAATGACGTGGGGTTTTTTTTTAACTGGAGGTAACTGCACGAAGTTGTTCCTATATTGTGGATAGTGTATAATCAGTTTGAAGAGCTGTGGGAACTCTTTTTGAAAAAAAGATTCATACGATAAGCACGTCATCATGGCAACGCTGAAAGAAATAGCTTTGCGGTACTCTCCATTATCGAATGACCTCGACATCGACAAGACAGCGGAGTCAGAAGAACCTGAGACAGTATTCGAGATAGTGGAGAATATGGCAAAAGCGAAGTCGAGTGAATCGGTATGTGATAACATCCAATTAGATTATTTTGATTTTGTTATCAGTTGAAATTCTACACCGTTTCTCTCTCTCTCTCTCTCTCTCTCTCTCTCTCTCTCCCATTTAAAAAGCAATATTAGACCTAGTAATTTTATGAAGCCAATATGGCATCTTGCCATGCAATGCGGATAAAGGCCCCTTTATAATAAATGAATTGCTTTAGATCTCTGATTCGTTGAGTTTAATGATCTGCCTAAAACATCCAAGTCTAAGTGCCTCATTGTTACACATTAGAATGCATTGTGTGCACTATTTTGAGTTCGAAATACTTTGTCAAACTATACTGGCCCCTTATCCATAGGCCTACACAATTGTAGGCCTATGGATAATGTGTATCTGTATACATGTATGCTACTCCAAGTCCGATGCTACTCCAAGTCCGATGCTACAACCTGGCTAAAACGAGTCAGTTTTCGGAATATACCGGGATAAATCCTAGATTGTCCGAAAGGCGGAGGGGCAGAAATTTCTTGATAATCCCCCTTCCCCACCCCCCCCCCCCCCCCCACAACGCACACACAAAAGTAAAAACCACCAGGAAAAAATAGAATAGAAGACTATGACTGCCCTTGCGATTATCAAATGGGAGGGTGCTTCTTTTCAAACCAAATGTCGTTATGCTGGTTTTTCGTGTTTTCTTTTTTGAAGGGAGAGGGCGGCGCCCCCTGGCCCGCCTGTGGTACAGCTATCAATTTCTGTTTAAGAAAATTTATAATGTGTGGGATATTGGGATTAAATTCATTCATTTTTTGCCTGAAAGGACCATTGTTTTCGTTACATGAATATTGTCATGTATATACATATCGATGTTTTGATGCTGGGAACATAGAAAGAAATCCTATAAATGATCATGATGAATACTGTACTTTCGGTCTTGTGTTTTGCGGTTATCTTGAATTCACACTAATGATAATCATTATATGCACAGGACACGACAATTTATTCTACCACTTCCATGACAAAAGTCACATCCTTTATCAACCATTTCCTCTATCTCTATCTCTTTCTCTTTCTCTCTCTCTCTCTCTCTCTCTTTCTCTCTCTCTCTCTCTCGCTTTCTCACCAACGCCCCCCCCCCCTCTCTCCCTTCCCCTCACGAAGTCTCTTTTCCTTTCTCTCTTCCTCATAATATTCCAATCACGCTACCAGCAAAACTTCAAAGGACTATTGGTTTTGACGGGGGGGGGGGGGGGGGGGGGTGTTAATTCTATAGTGTACCCGTACAACCATATATTAATCAAGCGGAAATTAGTGTTTTCATACTAGCGATACTGTAGGGGCCTCCTGGCTATAAATTTTGGGCATTCAAGAAGAATTTCGGCTTATTCATATTTATATCAATTATTTCATTATGAATATAATCGGCCTAATCAGTAACATGTGTATGTGCAGTAAAAGAGAGAATGAAGTATAGATTGTTTCGTCTCATTATATAGTCTTGTACTAAGTATAATATCTACACAGATCCAATTAGCTGAAAACTAAAAACACATCCTTTTGCCAATTGACTAATCTCTCGAAATTTCCTGTTATGATCTTCTGCCTCTTCTGGAATTCCCCTCTTTCGTCATTAGATATAACCCACTCCTATAGTTTCGAGGATATTGGAGCTATTGTAATTAGATAATCATAACAATGGTTGTAACAAGGCAACACCCCTTTTTTGCGGGCCGGGTCATGGGGGGGAGGAGGGTGGGTGGAGGGGGACACATGCCCCCATTTTTCCTAAAATCAAGAAAAGTTCATTACTTGCCATCAAAACTCAAAAGTCCCCCTCTCACGAAATAATCCCATCCCTATATCGAATCGTGCAGTACGCCCCTCCCCCTCAATAATTACATATATATATATATATATATTAATAACAATATATCATTTCAAAATGAATATATCTTTGTTCACTTTTTTACAGAATTTCATCAAACTATTCGTTGATTTTTTAGAAAAATAATTATTATTGAATTTGTACGTCGGCCACGAAACCGAATAGCTTATGGCATTATACACAAGCGCTTCAACCTCTTTCACTTGCTCAGTACTCAGATAATTACGTAACTTCTTCATGTAACTTCTATACATTTTTCACTACGAAAAGTTGAAAAAGGCGTCAGCTCCCTCCTTGTGAAAATGGGCCTGTATAATCAAGATCTCTAAATCTGTGATTTTCTTTTATTATTATTTTTTTCGGGGGGTGGGGGGATTAGGGTGCAGCATTTTTGTAGGGAAATTTGGGCATGTTGTGGGCCTATTTCAACACTTTCAGACAAAGTTACTCTGGAACCACATACTCTGCTCCAAAACTCAGGTGATTGAGTTTAGGTTTTCAGAAAGAAACGGAGTGTTACTTATTATTTATTTGATCTTCACCATGAAAATTGGGTTGTTGTGTGTGTGTGTGTGTGTGTGTGTTGTATGCGCGTGTGGGTGTGTGTGTGTGTGTGTTGTATGCGCGTGTGGGAGTATGTGTGTGTGTGTGTTATTGTGAATACGCATACTACCCATGACGCCTCTGTTTCGGAGGTTTCCGTCATGAGAACCTTTGATATTTTGCGGCGGATGCAGAGGCTCCGAAAAAGGACTTCATGAATTTCTCTTTAATGCATCTACTTAATTGTATTATTAAAAAAAATAAAAATAATTAATTAATGGTTAATATGAAGTTAATATGTGGCAAGTGCATGTAGTGTATTATTTAAAAAGTATCAGACATGATTATCTGATTTATATTCCTGTGATATTTCCGTCAATTTCGCTCAAAATAATGACTCAACAGTGTCAAGAACGATTTAAAAAATAAGCCCGTCAAACTGTACTAAAATGTATAAAACCCCAGAGCTTCCAGGAGCTCAGCCTTGGACCCCACTCGTGAGTTCGGTCGCGCAAGTGCTCCCTCGCAATTCATATTCCCATTCATCTTACTAGTGCCCCCCCCCCCCCCCACTTTGAAAAACGTTCCACCGGTCCTGTATACAATAAGTTAATTTTGGAGGAATCTGTTCAAACTTGAATATAGATATATGAAAATCTCGTAATACAACTTGATTCTTCTTTTGAGGAATTGACTTTGATCACAGTGATGTAGATCATTTCCTGTAATTACTGTAACATATATTTTCATTTCTTTTTGTGTTAAATAAGCCTGTTCATATTATAATATTATGTGTCATGGTTTTTAAATCTTTGTTTGTTTAGCTTTATGATTATATGAATCAAACATAATATACATGATTTATCAATATCTGCATGTTCTTAGGACCCCTGATTTGAAATAGGCCTATTGCAAGCTTTTCAGGGTCATCCTGTTCAAGATATATATTTTTTCATTGCAGTTGTTTTAAATCAATGTTCTATTATATTTTACGAATAAAATAAACCATTCAAGCATTCTATCGATGCATATGTTGAGCATGTTTATATAGGCTTAGCCTATATAACAAAAAAATCGAAACGATGTGAGAGTACGTTTCTCAGTCAAAATGTCAAATATACAGAGTTCAACTTCCGTTCATTCTTAAATCCTAATCCGTATGTTCCATGCATTATTTAAAAACTGTTAATAGCATAGGCACGATAGGCTTAGAATATATGTGTCGCACTAAGCCACGTGCTATGATATTCCATCCCAAACGAACTTTTGAACTGGGTTCATGGGACTACACGGTAAATCCAGATGGCTTATTCGGAATTCAAAGTGCATTAACGTGGATTTTCTTGTCTTGTATTTTGTTCTTCATTTTTTTCTAAAACTACCCTGCCGGAAAGAGCACACAGTCACCACAGCGTGAAACACAGTGTGAACCACAGTGTGGTCACACTGTTTTCACATAGTCATTCCACTGCGATAAATTGGAACACTTTTTCACTCAGTGGTCCACAGTGTGTCCACACTGTGACTCACAGTATGATCACAGTGTGGTCAGTATCATAGTTCACACTGTGAACACCCTATGAACCACACTCTAGCCCACAGTGTGTCCACCCTGTGGCTCACAGTGTTATTAACAGTGTGGTCACTCACTGTCGTCCACACTGTTAACACTATGTGAACCACAGTGTGTCCACACTGTGGATCCTCTCACACAGTGACCTCTTAGCCATCAATTCACACAGTGAAATTTGACCAGTGATGTCTCACACACACAGTGTACTATCTCACACAGTGAACTCTCAGCCATACTCCGGTATCTTTCACACAGTGAACTATCTCACACAGTGAACTCTCAGCCATATTGTGGAATCTTTCACGGTGTACTATCTCACACAGTGAACTCTCAGCCATATTGTGGAATCTTTCACGGTGTACTATCTCACACAGTGAACTCTTAGCCATACTGTGGTATCTTTCACAGAGTGAACTCTCTCTCACACTTTGGTACCTTTCACATAGTGCACTTTTACCACACTGTGGTAATTTCACAAAGTGAGATTTTAAGCATGTACTCTATGGTATCAATCACACAGTGAACACTTCTATATAGTGAGTTTAACCACAGAGTCAACTCCCAGCCACCCTGTGGAAAAAATACAAACCACACAGCATAAGAATCACTCAATGAAAAGCATATAGAAGTGTTGTCTGCTGTAAAATCCATACTCTTTGTGCTATATATATATATGCACTATTCTTGAAATATGGGTCTTTGAAATTATCCATCTAAGAAGGAATTATTTCTTTTGAAATATGTGTGTTAATATTTTACACATGGAAGACCAAGTGATGGACTTGTGTTTTGTGAGTTCACCATTCTATAGGCCTTTCACTGTCAATCACCATACTGATAACACTGCATCCTCTTTGCTGGTACTCCTAGGTGGAAGAAAATCCAAGACATTCAGTTAACTTTCAACAATTTTAATACAACAAAAACAATAAGGCAAGAATAATGCTTGCTACAATAAACCCTGTCAACATTTCATTTTCAATCACCATACTAATAATACTGCATCCCCTTTGTGGGTTCTCCTAGGTGGCAGAAAATTCAAGATGTTCAGTTAACTTTTAACAAATTTAATCCAAAATAATAATAAGGCAAGAATAATGCATGCTACAATAAACCCTGTCAACAGTTGAAAAGGAATACATGAACATGCATATCCAGTGGAAACTTAGTAAACAATGTTTCTTCTTCTTCTTCTTCCTCTTCTTTTTATCAGTTATCTTTATATCATGTTTTCTTTAATTTTGAATACAAAACAAGACAAGGATATGTATCATTTAATAAGCCCTGCCAATATATACATGTATAAGCTTTAAAATGTTCTGGGGTGTTTCATAAAGCTATTCGTAAGTTACGCACGACTTTACGAACGACTGGTGATCAGTTCTTGTGCTCAATGATTGAGAATCTGATTAGTAATAGCACCCAAGAACATGTTCCAATCATTCGTAAAGTCATGCGTAACTTTACGAACAGCTTTATGAAACACCCCCATGATATGACGGCAAGAGCATCCAAAACTCTGCAAGGTTGGTAACTTGCATTAGACTTCATGATCACATTACCCCAATCTTACAAAAACTTCATTTGCTTCCAGTAAGACAGCGTACCTGTATCAGGAACCTACGCTCTTAGTCAAAATGACAATCAGTTTCTCACTCAGTGTTGACAAATTTTAATGGTGCAAGATCACTTCAACAACCTGCAGCAGAGTTGTGGAATAAGCTACCTAACAATCTTAGACAGGCTGATACAGTCAAGCATTTTGAGGGTCTGTAAAAGACACATTTCTTTCTTTCTTTCTTTAACAAATTATTTTCTTGTGTTGTGTGTCAAAGTACTTTTGCCTTATGTTTTACTGCCCTATAACTCTATTTTCCTTTTTCTTTCTTTTCTTTCTATAAAGCGCATAAGGAAATAAATTCATTTTTTGTGATATGCGCTATAAAAGAATGGTTCACTATTATTATTATTGAAAAAAAAAAACAGAAATACATAATAAAAAAAAAAAAAATCATTATATAAAAAATGAAAATTGCTGATGTTACAAATAACATTCCTACCAAAGATTAACAATCTTTTGAGCATCAATTAGTGGAAAATATGATTTCACACATATCATTTCATATATAAAACAAAATCATTTTGAAGAATCAAAGTAAAAAATCCAAGTACAACCTATAGTCATGTAGATTACATTACCTTTAAGTAAATTTTCAGTGATCGACACCCAAGATGTGTGTGTGTGTGTGTGTGTTTGGAAGGGGGGGTCGGGTTTTTTATTCAACTGAAATATAATGGAAATTGTGCAATATTTGGGAATTCAAACACAAACCTCATCGCAGGGTCTGTCAACTGCTGATACTGGATCAGGGGGTGGGACAGCTGGGGCATGTGATGTTTGCCTCCCTTTTATATCTGGAAGGGCTGGTCCTACTGTTACTGGATCAGGAAGTGGGACTGGGATGGCTCTGGCATCTGGTTCTGATGTTGGCCCTCGTTGAGAAGGACCTGCTCTACCACCTGAAAAGTATCTTGCCAGTGCTCGCTCCACTGCCTCTTCAATTGGGGTCCCTATGTTTCTCAGTAGCTCTGAAAATAATATTTGCAAATAAGAAGATGATAAAATGAGTTGATGGAACAGAAAAAAAAAATTTGGTTTGAGTTGGGGCATTTTAAGTAAGTTTGAAACGTTCATTTTTTTTTTGTTTTAAGCAAAATTCTGTATATGTACCAAATATTCACAGGGGAAAACTTCAAAATGTGTTAAAGCGTAGATCCTAGTTAGAATCTAGATCTACTATTAAGTTAATACTTCATAACCATGTAGACTACATTTTCATAGTTAACATTAGAACTGTATTGATTAATTGGATTTAATTAGGAAATTATTTGATTTTCAAAGAAATTTGAGTCTTTTTCAGTGGTCACACTCACATTATTTCTGTGGAAAAAATGTGTCTACATTCTCAGCATCTAACAATATCAAACGTTACATGATACATTCATATCTGCATTACGTTTGCGGAGTCTATTCCTGTAGAAGCAGAAGTAGTTCTAGAAGTATCTCATCTGTAAAGTTAATGTATTGAGTTTAATTTTAAGTTTAAATGTTGCTGTGTTCTCTATTTTCCACAAGAACAGACAGCTTATGAAAAAAAGCAGGACATTTTAATGATGTAAAATAACTCCAACACCCAAAGGGTAATGTTAACTTTATCGAGATCTAACTGTCGATAAATGTTTCATGTTAAGCTAGAGGTCTAGTCCCTTTAGAGTTAACTTCACAAGTCAAGTGTAGTTAGAGAGTAGGTTCTAGATTTATTTTCAGAGTAGACTTCTAGACCTCTAATTTAGAACTTTTTATAGGCCTAGGTCTAAGTGAAAAATAAATTGATGGTTTGAATAAAACCATCTTTGATTTTCCTAAAGATGTAGGGTCTAGACTATGTGACTGAATGATGTGGATCCTAATTTGACAAAGTTAGAAATAGAATAATGAATAGGGTGTCCGGAGAAGATTTGAATTTGTTCATCAAAATTTTCAGAATTCAGCCTTTTTTATTTTCATCCAAAATGTCAACCCTCCAAGTCAATGGAAAATTTCTGTGGACACCCTAATATGAAAAATGACTGAGCCTTTTCTACTCACCACTGGAGGCAAGGACTCTCGCCCTGTAGCTGTCCCATCCATTCTTGGGAGGCTTCACCCCTGTCCGGCCATAGGCATAGATGACCATGCCCTCTCTGGCCGGGTCCCCCAACATCTTCTTGTCCGGAATGAATTCCTCACTCATGATTGAGACCTGCTTGGTCTCAACCATAGATCTAGACGTATAGATCTAATGGGTCTCAACCCAATAATACCAAAGCCCAAAGCTTCTTTGCAGCCAGTTTCTTACTCATTTTGTCGAATTCGAATAATGAATGATAAGCTAATATAATCTGCGTATACTTTAAGAGGCCTTTAACCATAGCCTTTAACACATCCCTGCTGGACCGCTCCAAGTTAGACCGCTCTAGTAGAGGAATTGGAACGGTTCTTGAAGAACGATTTGTTTGCTTTCACAATCCGCGCGCGCATTTTTTATGTCTCAAATCGCGCAAAGTGGTCTTGTTGCTATGGCAGCTGATGTAAGCGCGTCAATTTTTTCGCGCGGAAATCAAACCGTATACTGCATAGACGTATGCAGTATAGTCAAGTATTGTAACTCCGAACAGATTGTATTACCGAACGTGTAAAGTTAAGCGCCTAAAATGGGTTTTCATACGCGTGGGATTACGCGTATGAAAACCACACTATTGATACCAAGGTTGTGTCTTTTTCCCATAGGTTTCACACGTTCGGATTTACGGTACCTTTTTCAAGGGACCAAAACGCCGCGTCGTTGGGGAAGGGGTTCACTCGGATGGGAATATCGTATTAAATCTACGTTGTCTTTTTAAAATTCCATCAACTTCTTTTTTTGTAGGACTTTGAGCATTCAATATGTATAGTTTGACAGATATTCGTTTCATATTTTATTTGCTATCGTTGATTTTCTGAAAAGTGTTCGGACACTGGATCAACCACCATATACGGTTTGATTTCCTGCCTGATGCGTTTATGGTTTATCTCTACATCTTTCCAAGGCTTCTTTTTTTTTTTTCTTTGTTTTCATCATCCTATCGTTTTTTCTTTGTTTAGATTTCTTATGTGTTTATCATTTTATCGTTTTATCTTTCCTTGTTTCCTTTTGTTTTTCTTTCTTTTTATCATAAGTATCATTTATCTTTTTTATCTTTCCTTGTTTTCTTTTGTTTTCCTTTGTTTTTATATCATTCTATCATTTTCTCTTCAATCTTTCCCTGTTTTTCTTTGTTTTTCTTTGTTTTTATCATTCTGTCATTTCATCTTTCTATCTTTCCTTGTTTTCATCATTCTATCGTTTTCTCTTAATTTCTTTCTGAAAATGTTCTTCACAATATGTGATCACTTTGTGGGAGTATATGAACACACTGTGTTGAATGAATGCCACAGATTGGCAATCTTCTTCACAGTGTGGGCAATATATGAACACACCGTGGAAAATGATGCCCCCAGGTGGTAGCTTCCTTCACAGCGTGGTCACTATGTGGAACTATACGAGCACACTGTGATGAATTAGTACCACAGAGTGCCAATTTTCTTCACAGTGTGGGAATTATGTGGAACGATGTGAACACACTGTGACAACTATGTTCACAGTGTTGGAACTCTGTGGGCACACTGTGGCGAAATAATACCACAGAGTGTCAATTTTCTTCACAGTGTGGGCATTATGTGGAACTATGTGAACACACTGTGGCGAATTAATACCACAGAGTGGCAACTGTCTTCACAGTGTTGGCACTATATGGAACTATGTGGGCACACTGTGGCGAAATGATGCCACACAGTGTCAATTTTCTTCACAGTGTGGGCATTATGTGGAACTATGTGAACACAATGTGGTAAATTGTGTTCATTATGTGAACACAGTGTGCATGTCATTATAACACAGTGAAGAAGCTTAATCACAGAGTGTAAACGTTTTCAGTATGTGGCAACTATGTGTCATTGCTATATGATTCACACAGTGAGTATCACAACACAGTGAAAAGTGTGTTTCCACACTGTGATTACACTGTGTTCACAGTGTGTCCATATAGTTCACTATATGTTGACTATGTGAACACACTGTGGTGACTATGTGTTCTTTCCGGCAGGGTAATTAGCAATTTATAACCCATATAGCTTTGCCCATTTTTTATTCATTGTTCGTTTTCATTTGGGGTGGGCTAAGGGATGGGCTTATCAATAAATATAGGGCTACAATATTCTACTTCACACACAAAGTTATAAAATACGTCCTACTTTGATTCCTAAGGTTAGGAAAGTAAGGGCAATGACTATGGGAACCCCTCCCTCCCCCCCCCTCCCCCCACCCAGGGGCGGCGCTACAGGGGGGGCAGAGGGGGCGACCACCCCCTATGATTTTTCAAGTAGTGAAAAAAGAAAAAAAAAAGAAGAAAAAAGAAGAAAAGGAGGAAGAAAAGGGAAGAAAAGGGAAGAAAGAAGAAAGAGGAGTATTAAAAAGAGAGGTCTTAAACATATAACTCTATATTACCCCTGTTATCTAATGGAGAAAAGATATGACGTCATCTTTAGGTCGTCTTGCCCCTCCTATCAAAATACCCTGGCGCCGCCCCTGCCCCCACCCCAATACCGACATTTAGCATAAGAGTAAAATATGATAAATGAAACCTAGGACAAAATGATTGTGCATCCACAAGTTTATACACAAAATTACTTTATTACATCAAGAAGTTATTACAGACCTCCTTAATTACATTAAGCACAATCTTTATGTTACTTTACCCCCCCCCCCCCCCCCCCCATTCTTCTTTTACATGATTTTGTTGTTGTGAGAGCCAAGTACGTGTTTTTGCCAACTTTTCTGCGGACAAACACTTGTGAATTTTTGACAGCTGCCTTTCTTTTTTCCAAGTCTGCACATTTTAATTTGGCTCGAAACCGAAGTGAAGGTAGAAAAGATCATTCAAGTCAAACGACGTCAAACTTTCGCAAGATGATTATGCCAGATATTGAAATATTGAAAGATATTGAAAATTGCCATGTATTTTATTACGTTGATTATAATAATTAAAGGGTTTTGCAGACACTGTAGTGTAAAACCTGCCCAACCCTCTTTAAAAAAACAACAACAACAAAGCAGTGTCGGGATGGCACTTAACCAGGAAATCATTATGGGTACCCGACTCTGCCGTCTAGCCATATCCCGGTCTTTCCGAAAACTGCCATGTTTTCTCCCCTTTCCCCTTTCTCCCATTTTTGGACAAAAATCTCTCGGGGGGGGGGGGGGATTTCACTTGCCCGCGCCTGACGTTAAGCTCTTATAAACGGGGTAGTATTTTTTTTCTCGGTTTTCAAAATGCCCCCTCCCATTCCAGACCATTCTGGACCCGGCATTATATTATTATGATTATTCAAACTGTATCACTCAAGAACAAAAAATAAAACAATAACATATAAATACACTTTCATTTTACCATATAAACATGAAAAAATTTAATATTAAAACAGTCTACTTATCATGCTTATGGTTGTATATGTTAAACGTGATTTTGTGCTGACATTTGTTTGTTTGTTTGTTTGTTTGTTTGATATACATCAAGGGCTTCACTAATGTAGAAACAAATATATATTCCCACAAAATGCCCAAAACCCATCCCCTCCCATTTTCACTTACTGGCAAACAAAATTCTTCAGAGTTCAAAACCAGGCTTGCAGAGAGAGAGAGAGAGAGGGGGGGGGGGGGGGGGGGAGAGAGAGAGAGAGAGAGTTAGATCGGAGAGGGATGGAGAGAGAGAGATGAAGAAAGAAAGAAAAAGATACTTACAATGATGAAAAATTGAACATTGTCAAATTTTATCTGACATATAGGAGAAATACTTCCTTAAATGTAACACATTTTGCCAGTCAGTGAAAAACCCATGCTGAAAAGGAATTACAAAAAATGGAATTCATAATTATCTTCAACAAATTGTAGTAATACCATTTCAGTGAGAAAATATTATATGCATGATAAATATGCCTACCGTATCTCGTGAAGAAAAATATGAATTTAGTTAAGGGCTAAGCCGAGACATGACTGATCTGCATGATGTGGGTTGACTCACTAAAACACAATGGAGCGTCCTCGAATATGACTTGTCTGCAGCTATAGCCTGAAGGGATTGAATGTGAAATTGTGTATTCATTGCCACTCATCACTATCAATTAACATCTATACTCACACCCTTGTTGCCTAGCTTTAACGTTTTACATCAATGCGAGACAGATTCTCTCTTCATTGAAACGTATTTTTAAATCTCTCTTTCCCTCTCTCTCCCTCTCCTCCCCCTCCCCCCCCCCCCCCCCTCTCTCTCTCTCTCTCTCTATCTCTGGACCATTAGTGTCCCATAAATGCTTAGACTTTTGCATTATAATTGCCATCTGCTTTCCATTTGCAAGGTTGTACCCGTTAATTACGTCATGGTAATATTTTATTTACTGACTTACATGATTACATTGTCTAAAAATGTTGATTGTTGTCATTGTAAAGTGCCTATGCATCTTTACTGCGACGATCTGTGGACTGTCGAAATAATTTGGGATATTACTCAAGTACAGTATAGAAAAATAACGAATTTTGAGGATTGGGCTATACTTCATCAAAAATGGTATATTATCAACAACGTACATTGACGGTACCTTTTACTAAGTTTGAAAATATCTATATATATGATTGACTTTTGTTTTGTGTAGGAAATGTTCATGAAGAAACTAATTTCTTTTTCTTTATATGCTCTTTATTTAAAGGTCACGATGAGTTCAAACTGTACAAGCATCGGCCTGCAGGCATACGCAGCCGACATTTCTCGAAACATGCTAGAAGCAAATTCTGTTACATCTTTACCTATCACCCTCATCGAATCGTCAAATGTCAAGATTTCGACACCCTCCGGAACAAATCGGAAACTCTCACTCAATGAGTGTCCAAGCAAACTCTACGACTCGCCAGCACGAAAATCTTCGATTCCTTTTGCAAATGACCGAAAAATTTCCCTCCACGATATCTCCGGCCCTCTTAAAGCTTCTTCTCGGAAAACTTCGTTATCACTCGGTGTTGATCGGAAGATTTCGGTGGGAGACTGCAGCAATCATTTCGTCACCTCGTCGCGAAAGACATCGGTATCCGTCAAAACAGATAGGAAGATTTCGTTGAATGATAGCATAAGCTCGGTCACTTGCCGAATTTGTCTCGATGGGGAAATTCCCGGAGAACAACTTGTAAACCCTTGTCTGTGTACAGGCAGTGCGAGTCACGTGCACATCACGTGCTTAAAGAAATGGTTGATGACCTCAGGAAGTAATGTTTGTGAGCTGTGTCAGTACGAGTTGGACGTCGGCTGGAAGGCGACATCGATGTGGAAGGCTCTTAAGGTAATTGTAGCGATGTAATATTTTGACATGGTCATCTCGACAAACGTTTTTGCCGCTTTCATTTCCCACCCCTGGCTACTACAAAAACGATGACAGCAACAAGCACAAACACAAAAACAACAACATCGACCTTATCTAGGCCTATCATAAAATCATTAATTTTCAAAAATACAATCCTTTAAACCAGACTTGTGCGGGAAAATTATGAAAATGATGACAAAATCATTTGTATGGATAACACACACGTAACGATGATGAATAAGTTCGTCACCCTGAAGAGGCTGAACTTGACAGTAACAGACTATCGTTCATTTCTCATCCCATCGTTATCGGCATCGTCATCAGTAGGATAAAAAACTCTTCCTCCTCCTTGGCATAATCGTCACTACCATAATCATTATCCCTACCCCCACCTCTTCTGTCATCATCATCATCATCATCATCATCATCATCATCATCATCATCATCATGGCATGGAGCAAATTCTACCGAAAGTGTCATATTGATTTGAATATAAGTGTGGGGAACATTGTACTGAGTGTATGTTGTGTTATTGCCGTTCCAAGTTTACAAAATAACATTTTATTATTTTTTTTTACCTTTTTCCCAAATGCATAGGAACTGTCTCACGTACGAATGACTAACAGGAAGGTATGTTGGGCATTGCTAGTCTCAATCGCGGCCCTTACACTACCTCTATTCTGTATCTGTATATTCGTCCTGGATGATGAAGATCTAAGACTACAGCTCAGTCAACCAGCAAGTATGGCAGTTTCATATGGTAAGATATGACATTATCATTAAAGTCTTGTGATAGTGTTATTGCCGTTGTTAATGTTATAAGTGGCCATACTGAATACCAAATGCAGTGAAGGGTCGGGGGGGGGGGGGGGGGGCAAGTACGAAAATTCTCTGGCAAGCAAAAACCGGCAGGGGGCGGGAGAAGATCATTACCATTTGGGGTGCTTTTTCCATGTTTTCACTCCAAATTCTCTGACACGAAAAAGGGGTATCTCGATCAGGTAGGGGCATTACTTCTCTAGGCCTACTTAAAATATACCCGTGTGGGAATGTTGCCCCCCCCCCCCACCCGCCCCCTCCCTCCCCTCCCCTCAATCTGGATCCGCCGCTGAAATGACAGTTCTTTAAACATATTTTTTCGTGGCTCACATCCTTTCCATCTTTCCTCGTTAGTTCTCTCTCTCTCTCTCTCTCTCAAACACATGTCCCTTTCAGAAAAAAGAGGACTAGATAGATATAGAGGAATATGGAGAAAGAAAGAGGTGCGAGAACATGAAAAAAACAACCCTATTTGAAGAAGAAAGAGATGGGAGAAGTCTCAGAAGTGAAAGGGTGGAAGAGAAATGTTGAGAAACGAAAAAGAAACTTAGAAAATAAGTGTGGAGATGAAGAAAGCGTTATAATACAAGACAGAAAATTGTTGAAATAATGTTTAGGGACGGGAAAACAGAATGCACTCTAAGTTCAGGCACAGGGCAAAAATTCAAGCGAATTCTCACGACAAACGTATTCATGGTATGTGCAGGAGGTGTCTGTTTAAAGTCAACCTGCACCGACTGAATCAGACATAATTATTCCTTTGAATTCCTTTATTTAAAAAAACACGATTACAGGGGAGATTTTACTAACAGGATTAATTACACTTGCCTGTCAGTTCCAACTCACAGTCACGGTTAAAATTCAGGCAGACTTGTTGACGATAGAGTCATTTAGACAATTGTGTTAGAGCATCGTTTCTGGCATGCACCTATCCATTTACTTGAAAGGCGTCCAATAAAAGTTCTTTACCCCCTTTTTCACAGTGTCATTTTAGTCTATATCGGGCACTCCAGTTTATATTGTATGTTGAATATAATACCTAATATCGTTACGTGCGATTGTTTTCATGTACAATGTAGCTTCTAATGGGAAGCGACAATACGAGCCAGTATGGAGAAAGAGGGAATAGTATTTATCACGCTGGGCCTGCATGCATAGTTGCTTGATTTGATTTGCATATGTATTCAGAAAATATGTCTGACTTGTCAAAGCATATGTACATGTATTGCCTCGCACACGGGCATAATCTTTATTCTGAAATATTGAATTAACAATTGATTTGATTCGTGTATTAACATGTTGTTCACCTTTCACAGAAAATCTAGTAACGATATCTTAAAAAAAAAAAAAAAAAAAAAGCACGATTCTATATTATCTTGATATATTCATGCTTGATGTGCATGTACATGAATTAATTTAACCAAAAAAAAAAAAAAAGAAGAATGACGAAAATCCCAATCACTGTAATTCTGAAACTTTAAGTAAAACCATATCACCATGGCATTTTATAATCATTTTCATTTCATGAATAACTTAATTTCTTGTATCAACTTGTTTACAGAATGTCAGTAATTTGTACCGTTATAGTGAAAGTCAAAATGCAAAATTTAAAATTTTGAGCAGCATTCTTCCGCTTGATATCTTATACATAAACACTTATTTTCTCTCTCTCTTCCTTCTCCATTCTCCTCCTCCTCCTTCTCGTCGTAACCTTCGATCGTCGTCATCATCAGGCGTGATCCTAGTATCGTGTGCGGCCTACCTCACTCTCCTCTTCATGGTCGCATACCTGACGTGGAAGTGGAACTTCTGCCCGAGCACGTCCGGATGTCACTTCCCTACCGAGATCGAGATCCGCGTTGAGAGCCTGGAGGAGAGGTTGAAACGAGGGCGGACGCGGCGGGGTGGTTACTATAGAAACTCCACGCCCATATTGAACAATGATGAGGGTCATGGGAGAGTTGATGAAGTCATGGATCCGTATTGGATAAGCGGGGGAGGATATATCTAATCTGTATAAATGATTCCATATTCAATAGACCATTTCGGAGTTAGCAAACCTCCCAAATGACCCCAATATCCACGGATGTTTGAAACAAGGGGGGAATTCTAGAACAGCTACACCAACACGACCGACGACAGACCGACAACAGATCGAACAAAGACTATTATTACATTGCCACCAATGGCCAAGAATATGTCGGTTTGGAGTCGGTGTGGGTTCGGTTTGGCGGTGTGACTGTGGTGGTATTCCACAGACTGTGACGTGCATTTGTGAGTAATTACTCCCCAAGTGACGTATGTAAAAAGTTTTCGTTTCCCCTTTGAAAAAAAGGGGAAAAAGGAATTAACAGAACAAAACAAAAACAAAGAAAACTAACAAACGATTTCGACCAGTGTACCATGGAATGCTCCATTAGTAATTATGATTAACTAAACAATGATTAACAACCAGGGTTTTTGTTGTTGTTTTTTGAGGCTTTAATAGCGGATCTTACAATTTGGTCTCACGGAACTACTGTATGTGCTCAACGTCGCGTCATTCCCAGATTGTGTCTCCAAAAAGAACTGACTTATTATAATTCATGTTGAATTCAAAGAAAACTCTGATGACTTGGTACGCCGCGGGGAAGCAAGAAAGTGAAAAACATTTTGAATAGTATACTTAGTTTTCAGGTAATACGCAGTACAGAAGGTTATGAGATCTTGGTTTGGGAAAAAGAGAAGGCAAAGAAGTGCATTGGAAGTATGAATTATGTCTGTGCAATATATTTTCAATTTCATTTAGTAAATTTATGTAATTATGATTAGTCAATTTATATAATTTTGTGTAGTAAATTTACATTTTCATGTATTGGTAAAGTTCTGTTTTAAAAGTAACGTGTTGTTTTGATCAAAATCAGAAGAGTAATATCAAAGATTTCCTTCTTTTCGGACAGCCTCCAGTTGGATTTCTGAATCATGTTCATTATCACATTTGCTGCAATGTGAGAAGAAAATTACTCTTATAAACGACTATGACCCAGACTAACGTTAAGTGCGTTCAAATGCTGTGAAAACGGTAAAGTTAAAGGAAATATCGCCTCTAATGTTATTTAAAATCGATCTCTTGCACTTGCTATATACCGTAAGAAATATCAGGGATCAAAACCGTAGGGAAATAACCATTTTAATGAAAGGAGAGGACAGAGAGAAGCAATTTTTAAAAAATTTCATCAAAATCGATTACGAAATGAAAAAGTTATGAAAGTTTGAAAAGTCTCAATTTACTTTCTGTGGCGATCCTCAAATTGGCAATGTTGCTTCAAAGTGAAAGGTTTAGTAGAACAACTCTCAATATGTTTTGTACACAAAATTTCATATTTTCTCCATTATCTCTCAAGATGCTGCTTGTCTTTTTGTGAACTCACCATATGTTGTGTATATATAAAATACATTTTTCCATGATGTATCTTGAGCTAAGAAGGAGACAAGCTGCACCTTGAGAGATAATTAGGAAAATATGAAATCGATTTTGATGTACGGTGACAAAAATAAATTATTCGAGAAGACGACGTCGTAATCTATTTTAAAGGAGAATGAAACCCTGGGGAAAATCAATTTTAATGAAAAGAGAAGATAGAGAATTCACAAAAAGACAAGCAGCATCTTGAGAGATAAAGGAGAAAATATGAAATTTTGTGTACAAAACATATTGTGAGTTGTACTACTAAACCTTTCACTTTGAAGCAACATTGCCAATTTGAGGATCGCCATAGAAAGTAAATTGCGACTTTTCAAACTTTCATAACTTTCTCATTTCATAACCGATTTTGATGTACTTTTTTAAAAATTGCTTCTCTATCCTCTCTTTTCATTAAAACTGATTTTCCCCCAGGGTTTCATTCTCCTTTAAAATAGATTACGACGTCTCTTCTCGAATGATTTATTTTTGTCACCGTATATATGATTTCATGACTTCTTACAAATTTTATGAATGAATACTTTCAGTATAGCGTCATTTTTGTTTCATTACAGCAGAGCTTTGGTATATTATTATTATTGTTTAGTAACGGGTGTATTGCATGGATCCGGGCTAACTCGGCACTAGGGCGAACTCGGCCTTGGCGGAAAATCGCGGCTGAGTGAGCCCAGATAGTAAAATTGATCGCAAACACTTGTGTTGAATTTCGCATTAATTACACATTTCAAAACACTTAAATTTAAATTATTTGATACCAATGTGTAAAATGATTATCAAAGAAGTAATGTTGAAAATTTCAAGAAGTAGAATTATACAAAACATGAAATTTAAGGCTAAAAAAGGGTACGATGCGTAGCGTGGACTTCAACTCTTGAAACATAGTCACCGCGCAGTGCTGAGTTCGTCCTAGTGCCGAGTTAGCCCGACCCCTATTGCATGATTTGCAACTACATATAGAATATCATCCTAGGTATCGATGGTTATTGCTGCTGTGCACGAAATAAATATTTTATATATTATTAAAGGACTGTTATATAGGCTTTTATTCTCGTGTATGTTTTGAATGTAGTACTAGTATGCATGCATGAGTGCCCCGCTGACATAAAATTTAAGCTGAGGCAGAGGGAGGGAGAGAGAGAGAGAGAGAGAGAGAGATGGGCGGGGAGTAGAAGGAAAGACAGTTCAATGAGAGAAGAAGGAGAGAGAAAGCGAGAGAGAGATTATTATGTAGGTAAAAATTGGGAAATCTTAATTCTTATATGAACAAGAGATGGCGACATTTTTTATCAGTGCTCGATCATCGATATATTAACCCTTTCAGGACAGTGATTATTTAAGGCCTAAATTGATCACATTTTGTTATTCAAATTGGCAACAATAATATTTTTCTTTTAGTGCTACATGGTTCAAATAAGGTGTAATGTCTTTGAAAACAATATACATGGTTAGAAATTTATTGAATAGTTGAAAGAAATTGCCAATTTTGATGAAAAACAATATTAAACCTCTCAATGTGTTGCCAATTTAAGGATCTCAAAGCTTATTCTTGTTTTTAAAATTCCTGGCATCAAACGCAATATGGTCATGCAATAAAAATGGAAAAAGTGTGTGCAGAAAATTTTACTCTTTCTACTTGTGCATCTGGATCTAGAGCTCTGGATCAAAAGTTATTGAGCCAAACCACAAAATGTGGTCAGTTGTCTTGAAAGGGTTAAGAACTTACATTGGACTCCCCTATATGCGTCTAGTGCATAGTTAAACAGACGAAGAGAATGAGGGGGAGTCAGGAGCGGCAGAACGTCTTTCAACAAAAAAGGGCACTTCTTTGAAAAAAAAGGAGTATCTACCTACAAAGGGTGAAAACAAGGCGGAAAATACCACTTTGAGACATTAGTATACCGCTAGAATATGATTAATACACTATCGATGATCATTTCGACACATTACTGTTTTTATCTTAACATGGTTCCAGATAAGAACTACCTTTTGATTTTGTGTGATGGTCTGATTATTCATTTGCGAGCGAGCAAAAAAATTAAGGTTGTTTTCTAATGCTGAAGGCTATGGTATACAAATATTGACTGCTCATGAGGATGATGGTGGAAACTATCACTCCCAAGGTGGTGTTCATACCGGCCCTTCTATCATCCCCGAGGCGAAGCCGAGGGGGTGATAGAAGGGCCGGTATGAACACCACCGAGGGAGCGATAATTTCCACTACCATCCGATTACAGAGCAGTCCATATTTGTTTTATATACCTCATCCTCTTTATTGATTCAGTTGCTAAGTCACTCGCCATGTTGAATTCTTACGCGCTGCGCGTATATTGAACGCAGTCACGTAGCCTAGCAACTCGCGAAAGCGCTCTTAAAATCTGAACCAAATTTTGTGTACGCACGTGTGTGCAAGAGTCGCGGAGGGGTTACGCGTTCTATCACAGGGTTTTGGCCTTCTATCATTTGACCTTAGGTCAACTGATAGAACGCCAAAACCCTCTGACGCAATGATAGATCGAGATGCGCCGTGTCATGTGATATAGTTTTGACCAATCAGTGAATAAGAATCTATGTATGAGGTGTATAATATTTATACACAGCGATTTCCCTAATATGATAAGAAGATTATATTATAATAGTACATGTGAGCGAGTGTAGCGAGCGAGCTTTGGAAAAATTTTACAAATTCTTTTTTTTTTTCCTCATTCCTTTTATGATTTAGAGGAAATGATTAATATTGTATAATCTAGGGCATTGTGCCCCTCTTGCCACCTACTCCACTGCGTCACTTTGTGCTGATATCAGTAGGGGAATCTATTACATGTATTAATATGAAGCCTCTCTGATTATTTGGAGCTGGATATATAGCTCTTTTGTGGCCTTTCGGGCACGGTTTGTAAGCGACATCGGGATATATAGGTAAAAAGGGGTACTCGGTGTCAAAAGACAGAAGGGGCACTTATGAAAGGGGAAAATGATACCATTAGCAAGTAAAAGGGGACACTGATCAGAAGTAAAAGAAGGCACTTAAAAAGGGAACTTATCAGGGGTGAAAAAGGGCACTTATCAGAAGGGAAAATTGCACTGTTAGAACGGAAAATGGGCACTAATCAGACGAAAACAAGGGCACTTATCGGATTTCAAAAGGGGCACTCATGTATGAGGTTAAAAGGGCCACTTGTCAGGTGAAAAGGGCACTTATTAGAAAGAAGAAGGGGCAGTTATACGAAGAACTAAAATGGGCACTTATCAGAGGTGAAAAGGGGCACTTATACGAAGAACTAAAATGGGCACTTATCAGAGGTGAAAAGGGGCACTTATTAGAAGGGAAAATTGCACTATTTGAACAGAAAATGGGCACTTCTCAGACGAAAACAAGGGCACTTATCGGATTCCAAAAGGGGCACTCATATATGAGGTTAAAAGGGCCACTTCTCAGAAGGTGAAAAGGGCATTTATAGAAAGAAAAAAGGGGCACTATACGAAGAAAAAGGGGCACATATCAGCTATGAAAAGGGGCACTTTTCATAGATAAAAAGGGAGAGAGAGAGGCGGGGGGGGGGTTAGAAAGAGAGAGAGGGCTTTGTTGACAATATACTTTACAGAAGTCTCGAATAAAGAACATCTTCTCGTTGCACATTATAATTACAACTTTCTCAGGTGGTGTTCACGCCTTTTGAAAACAAGGGATGCACAAAAAGAGGGGAAAATGAAACGACGGAGAAGGAAAATAAGAAAGAGCAGGAGAGAACAACTAAGAAGAGCAGACAAAATTCAACAAAACAGAGCGTTCAAGTGAAGAGACTCATCACAAAACCTTACTTTAAAAACAAAAACAAAAAACCTTTTGAATGAAAACGAAAGATACAGAAAGAGTGTGAAGGAACGAAACGACAAAGGAGGAGAAGATGAGGGGAGAGAACTGAAAAGAGAAGAAAAAACTCAACAATCAAAACATTCAAATGAAGAGACTCATATCCACACTTGCTCGTTTCTTAAAATGTATACATGTATTTGTATATTTTGTTAATGCGTTGATACTGCTTTTGACCAAACATAACAAGTACAACATTAATGCAAGGTTAACTCAGCTACCAAACCATACACAAACTACCACCACGCCCACACAGGCAATTATTCTAAGATCCTAACCAAGTCATGTTTATATTCCTTTGACATCGAATGAACAGTAAAATATAGTCTACCAAACTATATGTCTAGTTCTGAATGATGTGTGACTGGGTATATAGCCAGTATGGTCTGTTGAGGGCCAGAAGGTCATTAACACTGTATTAAATGATATGAGTTAACTCCCTTCTAGCTCTCAGTTGGAGATGGATGGACCCTCCAGTAATTCAGAGCATATTGAGAGAGATGGGTGTGACGCGCGCATGGTCATAGGTTAAATCCTGGAGCTCTAAATAGTTCTCACCCAAATACAATCTCTATACAGGAGGGAACTATTTGAAGCTCCGTGAAATGACCGACCGAACAGAAGCAACTTCCAGTGACGAAACAATCTGAACTAGCTATGCAGTAACTCACTTTTCAGGGAAGTCAAGGAAAGCCTGTTGATGAGGGGATTAACAGTTACGAACTCTAAATATAGCCCCTAAAAACTACTTTCTAAGCCTTTTGTTCTTATAGGTTAAATTATTTGTACAGAAAAGGGTACACACTTTCATGCAACAGGAATCTCAATGAATTCCTCATGGCTAGGTTAGAATCGTAGAAAAACTGTCTGTATGGACATGATTATGACTATAAATAATGCTTCATATGATACAACTATGTATAGATGGTCTAGTAGACCGCACATTATATCTAAATATATATATATGTATACTTTAATGCACTTTTAAAGTTAATTCAGGGCTACAAAATTGCAGATGTATAATTACAGACTAGTAATTAGGTTTAAACTCTTTAAAGAAGGAGAGCTTTAATGCCATACGACCCTAGAGCTACATGTTGTTGTTTTTTGCATTCACAGGATTGAAAATCATATAAATAGTACATGTATGAAACAATCAAATTAACCACAAACTCAAGTCTCTGTTTACACAACTAACGATAGCAAAAAACAGAAAGAATACTATGCATAAGAGTGGGAATCAAATAAATAAATAAATAATTTCAATCCAACTGCTTTGTAAGCAGGAAACAAAGAGAAAAAGTGTGGCAGAACTTAAATCATTTTTGCAAAGTAATCTACACAGGTAAGAAATCACAACTGACCACAAAGAAATATTAAACTCAACACATTTAAAAGAAAATGTTGCTTAAGCCACATGTATGATTATAGTTAATTTTCCGCAACCCTCCCCCCCTTCAAATGTCTATTCACGATACATGAATGATGTACCTCCATAAATGGAATAGTCTTAAAGCCCCTTGCAAGTTTTTAACGTCACATTTCATTTCCAGTTCAAGCCAAAAATTTTGTAAGCTACACAAAATAAATGAAGAAATTATCTGCAGGAAGCCAGAAGGGCATTAACTCTTACTGTGCCAAGGGGTTTAGCTCTCTTCAAAATTTTACCAAAATATGATCATTGCTTATTTTTCAAATGTCTGCACTTCATTAACCATTATCATTTTACAAAATATTGTGTACAAAACTTGCAGGAAATTTATAACCATTTCTTATGATACCAGACATTATTATTTTACCCAACTTGGTGCATAATAATGATTGAAAATTACATTTGAGTTTCTTTTTTGTCCATTATTTCATGGTTTCTTATTTATTTACTACTGTTAATGTTGAAATAAGGTAATATCTTTTTAAAAGTCCGCAATTTTCTCAGAAAATTTCTATGGTAGCATATAATTACAATCATATATTTAGAATGCTTGATTTATGCTCATAACTTTGATATACATTGACCACCATATACTTTTCATGTGGTTGAGCAACTGGTGCATGAAAATGACAAGTCTTTCTGTCACATATATGTGACATCGACACTGAAAGAGTTAAAGTATGAGTGTTAACGCCCTTGTGACTCTTAAGAGACAAATTCATCTCAAAATAAACAATGAAGTCCCAACAATTACAATAAGCATTTCAAGGAAACTTTTCAAAACTCTACTCTGGGTCGTATGTTGAAAACTGCAATCAGAGGTCAACCAAACATTTGACCTCATGAATATTCAAAAGGCAATCCAATGGCACTAAACAGTGGTCAGGTAACAAAAACCATAAAATTGTAACAGATATGGAGTCAATAGCTTTGTAAGTATTTTGAGCATAAATAAATGAATTCAAATGACTATCACCACCTATTCGGTAGGATAAAATAAATATGAAGACCACATTGGTATAGTTCAGAGGCCCATTTTTTGAGAATCAAACATACCGTACCTTGTCTTTTTTCAAATGTTACAGCGTTTAAAGCACTAAATACACAAAGCCAAGTAGTCAGGAATATGTACAAGCGTGGCTCATGCAAATATATAGTAATTATACAGCTTATTTTAAAAAAAAAAGACAACTAAAGTTGAAAAGCAAGCTAAGATACAACATAAAATATATACCACAGAGATAACTAAATGCATACTTAGTGAATGTCATGCCATATCTACTAGATCATCAAATGATCTTCAAAATGTTGTCTTGAAATATTTTTCATAAAGATGCAAACTGAATATTTACTGATGAAATTTATGGAACTGAATGCGCTTAAATTCCACTGTGAACACTGAGCTACAAGTGTTTACAGGATCATTATATGACCCTTGAAAGCAACGTTTCGAATCGAGTTGCATATTGCCCAACCTGAATAGACAACTGCTAAATACGAGGCAAAGTAAAACTTTTGTTATTCATAGGACATTGTCCCGCAGGCATTCACACAATCATCATGACAATCAAAGAAGCGTTTTGAATCACGTTTCATATCATACAAGTTGAAGAGATAATTCATGAATCATATGATGATGAAATGAGCACTTGGTGCCTGAAAAATGTACGCATGTAAGTATTAAAGAGAGTGTATATGAACATGCTTTCAAACAGAAGGACATTCCATAATGTCCCCTCACCATTGGTCCTACACTTATGGTTAGCTTCAGGATTAGAGGTATCCTAACCCTAACAGCTCATAATAAGGAAATAATTACATTGGTGTACAAAGTATTGGGTGCTATCTTCAAAAGTTGACGTGCCTATAATATTTGTAATACAAAGAGTGGTTATACATTTTTTATACTTTGAAATAATATTTCATATCATGAAAACCTTTGCCCCTGATCATTTTTCCCATATCATTCTGGAACCTTTGATACACATCATATATAATCTGTTGAGAAGCAGAAGGGCATAAACCTGCGTAAAAGGATAATTATTGAGTTCATGCTCTTTTGGCTCTAAAGGAATATTACACGTATGCCTCGTGTGATTGCATATAAATTCCCATCTACGTATAAAGGCTTTCTTAATAAATTTTTTGACATGCAAATTTGAAAAAGGGATAACCACTTTGTGCAAGGACTCAAAAACATTTAGATATGCCCCGAGATACATTACGTAGGTTACACATATTTTTGCAAAAAGTGTAAACGTACAGCATACAGAAACCTAAAATCAAAGACAAATTATGAACATTTGTACAAAACATGTATACCTTATAACAATAACGTCACATCCATATTACGTTAAGCCAAATTTATAAAGTATTGTCAGGTCTAAATTGAAGTACTACAATCCAAATTAGCTACATGTATATGCAACACCTAGCATCAATTTCTTTCCCATCATTATCATCTACATTCACACAGTTAGCTATTATTTGATTTTTTGATCAAAGATTAAGAAATAACATTTGGCAAAAGGGTTTGTTACCCTGAAATGAATACTGATTACGAGTGAATAAAAAAAAAAAAGAAGAGTACCTTTAATTGAAAATGATGATATTGGATTTAGCTGCTCCCAGGCTGCTAAAGTTTATTCTCCCAAAGAAAACATTCTAGGTTGACTTTCAAGAATGTATCATTGCAGAACCTCATACAGAGGACACCTGTATATCAAGACCATTCTTTTGTTTCCTTTATGAGGACTACAATGTCTAATACCGTCAGAAACACCACCCTGTCTATAAGGACCATGTACATTTACCTGTAGTTAGTGTTCCTACAATGTTTTCATTGTTCCTGTAAACTGATGTATTCCTCCTCTCAAATCTCTTAAGGGAAGACCTTTCAATTAGCAGTTGACCATAAGCAAAATATACTTTTTAACTTTTCCTTGGATTAGCACTAATCATTCCCCATCTACATAACATGCTCAAAAATAAATACAGCCTCTGTCAGTTTTCAGAATTGATATTGCAAAGGGGTAAAATATATATATATATATATATATATATACAGGCCTACTATGAAGGAAAATGCAAGCAAGAACCAATGCTATCTAATATAGCTAACCCTCAATTTTTACTTTTGATGGGAAGTGCAGATGGAAACCCCCCCCCCCCCCAAAAAAAAAAATTATGTTCCAACATCAATTTGGTCAAACAAGATCATTTCTGATGATCTCATAAAGCTTGTCTTAATTACAATCATGCACATACATGTATTTCATTTCAAACCAGTGGTCTGCCTGCTGAGAGCTAGAGCAGCGTTAACTCGTAAATTCACATAGTTAACGTCCTTCTGGCTCTCAACAGATAATTGCTAGACAAATATAATCATCTCCTTTTCTATCTATTCATATCCTTTTGGAATAGTACTTATATATGAAATTTACAATAACACCATGTTTTTTCTCTCTTTTTTTGCATTTTTACAATAAATAACAGAGACAAATGTGAAAGTAAAAGGATATAAATGTATATGGACAGTAAAAGAACAATGGAGGCATAGAGAAATGAGAGAGAGGAAAAGTTTTTGAGGGAGATGGCAAGATACATTTACAAAGAACAAAAATAGAACATGGGGCAAAAAAAAAAAAAGAAAGAAAAAGAAACAGAGAGCTAGAGGAAGACATAGAGATAGGAGAATAAAGTCAGAGAAATACAGGTGACAGAACGGATACATGGATGCATACACACTTAACGTCTGATAGCAAGTAACATCTTTACATTGCATGTACTACATGAATATGTACAAGCAAATACAACACAAGATTTGTAATTGATAACAAACGTATGTAACTTTCAAGAGAACCCCTATCATTATTCCCTTGCTAAAGGTACATCCTGAAATCATGTTTTTCTAGATAACAACTTTTCTTCTCTCGCTCACTTTTGAAGGTCTGCCTGGAGCGAGTCACAAATAATACTCACTTTTCAGAATATGTTGTCTCATTCTTCGAACCCAGTTCTAACTGCACAATGAACATCGCGAAACAAATACAAAATACAATATCATACATAAATGTTTATAACATTCACAATATAAAAATAGGGTTACATGTAATAGGTATGCCTTTTTGTTCTTTTTTAAATCTTTTTCTTGAAATCGAAACAACAATTCATTACTTGAAAACAATTCATAATCAACAAGACAGTGTAACTTGAATCACAGCATCTTCAGATTCCCCAGAATCTAAATTGTGATTTTCGATATCATTGTGATTTGGAACAAGTTACAATCACATAAACTGCATGCATGCAGCTACAAATGTAGAACTCATCATGAAAGGCTATGTATTCTGCTGTGCTAATTGGGCCTAAAACTTATTTCATTATATTCAACTTATTGGAGTTGGACGATTTGATCATAAACTTTCACATTTGTCATGAAATTTTAGTACATTTGCATATATATATATATATATGGACACATCTTAACCCTTTCATGACAGGAATAATTCAAAGGCTAAATTGATCACATTTTGTTCTTCAAATTGGCAACAATAATATTTTTCTTTTAGTGCTACATGGTTCTAACAAAATGCAATGTCTTTGAAAACAATATACATCATTAGAAACTAAGTCGAAAAGTTGAAATAATTGCCAATTTTGATAAAAAATAGTGATTTTGAACCTCTCAATGTGTTGCCAATTTAAGGATTTTGAAGCTTATTCTCCCTTTTTCCCTTTTGGAATTCCTAGCATCAAACGCAATATGGTCATGCAACAAAAATGGACACAATGTGTGTAGAAATTTTTGCTTTTTCTACTCCTGCATCTGGTATATTTTTTAGAGCTCTGAATCAAAAGATATTGAGCCAAACCACAAAATGTGGTCAATTGTCTTGAAAGGGTTAAGCACGGAGCTCATAATACACATGAATAAACTGTGGGAAAATGGTTGAAATGAACTACTACAATGTCTCATCCCTCCATTTTTCATTTTTCTTTGTCCTCTTTGTTAACTCACTCAGCCAATCTGTCAATTAATTCCTCTTTCACCAATTCTTATATTAAAAAAATGTGCCTCCAAGAGTTTTTTAAAGGCCTTCAACCCTTCAATACCTTGAATTTATCTTCTTATAAATACTGGACCCTTCTTGAATACCTTGTACATTTACTTCTTCTTTTTTTTTCTTGTTACCCTTTTGAGGTACAAGTAGCTTAGCAAAGTGTAGTGGCACATAAAACCAGCTAGCTTTAAAAGAAAGGAACACATCGGGACAATCACAATTTCCACTATCTAAGATTTTTCCAATGGGGTCAAGTATAGAGTCCGAATTACAATATCTTGTGCACATCTGTCCCAACTAGCTAGATCCACTGTAGGTAAAATTGTTAATTGGCCAGACGTAATCATTTCTTCAAAAGTCAGTTTACATGCCAATACATTTGGCTATACTACTGTATTCACTTTATATTCTTCACGCTTCAGCCTTTCTGTCTATAACATATCAATTATTTTTCTATTTCTATTCCATCAAGGGCCCTGCTGAAAAACTTATGAATGTAGTCAATGAATGCTTTCAATGAATGCATTTACTGAATGCATTCAAAGTAAAACAATGAAATATCAACAAATCAGGATCCACTCATTACCCATGTATAGTACAAACCTAATCAATTTAACTTTTGCTTTATTGCATCAAAAGGAAAATGATAAGTACTGATATATTAGAACGAAAATGATAAGCGTCTTAGCATTTTTTATAACCCCGTTTGGAAAGAAATAGTAGCACTGCGATATGTGGATTGCGTTTGAAGTGTTCTTGTACGTCAGATATAACTGAGAGTTGTTACATGATGGGCAAATGAGACCACTTTCTAATGAGTAGTCCCATACATGCCTATCTGCGTATGTTCTTCAAAGAACTTTGTGATATTCAGCTACACGCAATATAGTGTCGTTGCAATTTAGCAGGTGAAAATAACCTCAATACACAAGGAAAACCCTGTCAACAACAACACAAATATCTCAAAACATTTTATAACTTTTTTTTGTCTCAAAAAGCAAATTCACTGCAAGTTTCCAAATCAGAAAATAACAAAATACAAGCCTTATGCAGCAGGGCCCTAGCAATTTTGAAAATTGCCACGTCCTATTTTTTTTTCTGTTGTCCTTTACACTGTACTGCAAATAAGAATACACAACAATACCCTCTATCCATAACACTGGCAAGAAAACAAGATTTCTTTCTCACAACCGTTGAGCAACTTCACAACAACTGCATATGGCTCGCAACTTCACAACAACTGACTCGACCCTTTCCAACAGAACACAGTAAATAAAATGCCCAAATGAAAGGCCCAACTCGGCAACATGGTGGTAAATAGTATGTGCACATCTGAATGACAACATAGTTCTTGGGCGATCACCTTGGATATGACATAAAACAAATCTATGTACGCTACACCTTGCACAGATACATGTACATGTAGGTGATGTAGGCATAACTTTCTACTGTCGATATTCACGACCCAGGATTACATGGGGCACAATTCACAGTGTTGCAGAGGTCACTTCTTCATCTCAGAAAGCATACTACCATCAGGAAACCGAGAAGGTCGATATAAGGTGCTGTTCTTGAATGCACGAAGATGGACCGCTTCACAGTTGAGAAGTTAAAAGATGCATGCATATGACTGCACATACATAAAGCAAACCGAAAGAACATCTTATGTGTTATATATGATATGTTTGCCTGAAAACAGTCTTTGGAATGCCTTCAGGAAGTCTTCAAAAAGCCTTCAAAACTTCTGTTGCTCCATTCGGTACCACTTCAGCCTGGGCGCACTCCTTCAACAGTAGGTTACAAGCAAGTCTCCTGCAAGATCCACACAGTGCCATACTGCCACTGGCAAACAACTGAAGGTGACTGAATTCCTAGCTTACACCCCCTCCTGGTAATACATCTTCACTGTAGACTCTAACACTGGTAATGATGGGGTTAGATATCTAGTTCACCTCACTAAATATGTGTGATGGAGGAGGAGGAGGGGGGGGGGGGGGGCGAGGGAGGGGAGGGGATGGGGGAGGGGGTAGGGTTAATTGTTCATGATGCCGCCAGGAAACACTGCAAAAATGATGAGATAGAGGATGACTACCAGCCCCACCAGGACAGCAAACGCCACGTTCCTCCATCTCTGCAATACAGAAGAAAAAAAAAAAAAAATACTTTAATTGATATGAATAAAGTGCACTGTAATGGATCCTTTTTACAGTACTACTTAACCTATTCAAATAAAGTCAGACTTGTAAAAGACCAATGAAGGGAGACAGAAAAGGTGGTCTTTATAAAGTAGGTGGTCTTTCCATACAGATGGTCACTAGTATGCTGATATAATTAAAAGACACAATACCTTAATCACAAGAATAATGAATTTTACCTCTGTTTACGAGCAGAAATTCTTCAACAGCGGAAAGAAATGAAAATGCCATATGAGCATCTGGAATAAGAGAAAGACTCATATTGTTTCTACTTATAAAGTGGTTTCCTGCAGGTATACATCCTGAAGCATTTCGAGTCAAGGACTGTGTTGTATGAAGCAATTAGAATTCATGATGTATGACATTGACACTTGCCAAAATTTCAAAAAATATTTCAGCAAAAGGTGAATAGCTTACCCGATTTGACCTGAATTTATCCATGACCCCTCGCATGTGTTCCGAGAGAGGCACATAGCTGAAGCGTGCCCCACACACCTCACATGTTCTATTCCCAGATATCTGGATCCATTTGACCAGGCATTGACGATGAATACTGGCTGCTGACCCAGTACATCTGAATGGAAGAGAAAGAGGTCGATATTAACTTTTATTTGATCTTGATTTTTCTAAACATATTATACATTTACAGAACTTTTCCCATGCAGTTTATGATATTGCAATAAATTGGATACAGAAAGAGGTCATCGCAAGCAAAGGCTTGAATGGACATCCTCTTGATGAAAGCAAATGATAGTAATGTAAACAATAGCAATATAATTATAAAGGGAAGGAAATAGGAAGTGGGCATTTAAACAAAAGTGAGATAGCGAGGGGAAGAGAGAGAGAAAGTATATTGTGTGTAGATAGCGATAGGTGGAAAAACATGTTTATATACTTACGTCAAAACAGAAATCAATAAGTATAGCATGTTCAGGCCTCAAAACTAAAAGGTCTAGAGGTAAAAGACTCTAGACCTCAGAATTTAGAATGTCCCCAATTTTTTCATAATCATTCCATTAATAGATTTAACAGGACCCACATAAAGCCAAGAATAACATGTAAGAGAGATGGGAAAACTGACTGAGTACATGTATAAATATTGATATATACAGTATTAGGCCGCTGTAAGATAATGGCAATTGTTTCAAACGTGACATTTGAACAACTAACTTTGCTATATAACACATGTATGTGCTTATTTTCTTACACTAGACAAATTTCTAATATAGTCCTGGACCCAACACTAGAGCTAACTTCACCCCAAGACCTAACACTATACCGCATCATAACCCTTATCCTAAACTACATTGAAAACCAAACTCTTCCCCTACATTTTTAAAGAATGTCAGATCACTACTAACCTGCATGGTCGTATCAGCCTGTTCTTAGACGAAGTCTCGCCTTCAAAGCATACCCGACACGTAGTCCCCAGTTCACTCGCCGACCTCGCTACCGACGTCATTGACACCATAGATGACGTGTCGCTGGAATCCAACCCAATCCCTAACGGAATGTGTTTACTGTCCAGCGGGTTACTAGCCCCACAGGGCAGGGTGGGGCAAGCCCGCCCCTGATTCCATACGATTACCTCGCTCGACACCAGCTCCGGCTGCATGCGATCGAACGGGAAATGGCTCTGGCGGTCAACGACCCCGTATGATGTCGAGGGCACGTCTAGGTCGATGGTGGTATCCATGGTTCCAGTGGCCGCATGAGGGGGTCGAGGTGACGGGGGTTCGATATCGATGGTGATCATCTGCTGAGATGCAGAGGCACAGTCCGTGGGATCGGCTATCGTGCCGGAGTCCGAACACGTGTCTGTAGGGCTGCATGGTGATGAGGCTGTGAGGGGGTCTTTGAATTGAGCGGTGCCATTCTCTTTGGCTAGACGCTCGATGAGATCTAAGGTGTCCTGCTGGACCGAGTCCACCACGTAAGGTAGGGTCTGACAGGATCTACTGCTCAGGCTGGTTGGTGATTTCATGTCAGATTCACTCTCATCTGCAAGTTAAGAACCAATCAATCAATCTTAGAGGTACTGGTGAACTTAATTTATACTGTGACATGACTTGGAATGGGTGTAGACCAGGGGTGGTGTTCTGAGAATTAGTTTATCTTGATTTTAGTGAACAGATTTTATTTGTCATAATAAATTTTAAACTGCAGCATTTCATTGGTGTTTGCGCAGATGTCTTCCCGTACGCAGTCACTTTTGCGCAGTCATTAGCCAATGATGCGCCATACATGTAAGTGTACATTTTATTAAGACAATCAAAATCATTTCACTAAAATCAAGATAAAATAAATGTGAGAATACCACCCCAGTTTTGTCTAAACACTGTTCAAAACTCAAATCTTAAGTGGGACCGGCCGCCCACGATACGGAAGGGGTTAACATAAAAAATAATGTTTTTACAGACAAGGTTGTTTGATAGACTTACTGACAGAGCCTGGTGTAGTGACATCTTTCTGGCTCTCCCTAGAGGTCCGTCTTGAAGCCACCTGTCCCTGGGGACTAGAGGTACCACTCTGACCACGCCCGGTCCCGCCCGATGGGGAACATTCTCCAGAACTAGCCTCATCCTCTAAGGCATGCTTTAACCTGTGAAGGGGTACAATGGGTAACAATAATACTGACAATGATAATAAAGCTGATAATCATAATAATAATAATGTCATGAAGCCCCCTCTCTCTGAGGACTTGTGGTACTGCTCTGACCACGCCCGGTCCCGCCCGATGGGGAACATTCTCCAGAACTAACCTCATCCTCTAAGGCACGCTTTAACCTGTAAAGGTGTACAATGGGTAATGATAATATTAATAAGAATGACTACGTCCAAACCCCCTGAAAGGGAACATTCTCCAGAACTTGCATTATCCTCTATAGAGGCATGCTAAAAAGCAATACGATGTACATGGATGTAGAGGTGTTGTTGTCTAATGGACAACTCTATTCTACTCTTTTGGGAATTCCCGTTTTCTTGTTATTTTCAGATTTAAAACAATTATACTCTCAAATTGAATAATTCGATATTCAAAGTTTGTAAACAATATAAGCATTAAAATAACAGCTTTGGATCTACAATTGTTCTGCTGATTTCAATACCTACAAACATGTATGCACGCTGTTTGGAAACATAAATGGTTTTAAATTTGATTGTTATTTGACACTTTCTACAGGGCTTTCAGAAATCTAATCATGAAAACATCATCCAAAAATCACAAAAGGCCACCTACAATAAGAGAATGTCCTACGTGCAAACAGAGGAAAGCATAATGGCCTGAAAGTTATGGAGCGACTTCCGTCAAGACAAACATGAACAAGGAAACAGGATGATTGGGATTTACTCCCAAGTACAGGGGATTCTTTATAAATACAAACAACAGGAAACTCATTTCTGATTTATGGTACAAGTTTTCACCGATGCAACAGTAATTTGATATGCTACATGCTTTCGCTTTGTGCAATACAAGGCAAATTGTGCCTATTCAAAGAAATATGGTTGATTATGGTGTATTTAACCTGATTTGATTCAACATGATTTGATCTTGGTAAAATAAACATTTTCCAAAGACTGCAGCCCATTTCACTTCAGGGTTAGATTACTTACAATTTGGTTTTAGGTTAGAATTAGGGTTAGGGATATGATAAGGGTTAGGTACAGTATATAGTGTTTAGTCTAGGCTAGGGTTGAAGGTACAAATACAGTTCCAGCAATTGTTGCTGGAGTATGTCTCATAGAACTGCATTTGACCATACTTGATGTCGTCCGTTGAGAGCCAGAAGGGCGGTAACTCTGTGCCAAAGCATATGAGATGAGTTAATGCCCTTCTGGATCTCAACAAATGATTATGGCAATACCTTGTGAGGATGGTGTCTTGCCAATACTGAACTTTGACCTCTGCTTCTGCTTCTTCCGATTTGACAGCAGACAGTAGATTCATTACAGCCTGCAGTATAACAGCGAGAGAAAGAGAGAGTGAAAGAGAGTGAAAGAGAGTGAAAGAATAAAAAGAGAGATACAAAGGAAAGGGGAAGCAAAAAAGAAAAAAAAAAGAGAAAAAAGGAGAAATGGACAGAGTAAGAGAAAATATGGAGACAGAAGGTAGAGAAAGACAGAAGGAAAAAAAGGAAAGAAATGGAGAGAATAAGGAAAAAATGGAGAGAATAAGGAAAAAAAATGGAGAGAATAAGAGTGAGAAAGGGAGAAAAGAAACAGAGATTGAAAGAAGAGAGGGGGCAAAGAAAGAGAGAGAAAGAGAAGAGAAAGACAGACAAAGAGAATACACTTGTCTGGTTATACTTCTTGCTATCTTGTGATCAATACCTTGGCAACAGGGAGCTAACAAAATATCAACACAACCCATAGAATCCAAAAAAATGCCTCACAAATTATAACGCTTTAACCGCTTTCTCAATGATTTTAGACAAGTGGAAAAATCCTGTTCCACTTAAACCATCTGGTATTCATCTGCGTATCAAAGGCACTTAAATCAGCTGTTGCATGGTTCAAATGATCACTGCATAGAAATGAATGAGTCATTCAGTACGTGAAAATATGTTTTTATTCAAATGCACTCAAGAGAACATGAAACTGTAATGAAAGAAGATTGCAAAAATCATCCCACTATTGCATCATTTTGTTGTTAACAATGATGCAATATGATATTCTCTATAGATTTTCAAGGTTTGTGAGTATTCATAAGGGTGTCATAGCCTGTGTGAACAATGTATTATGCTTTCATAGCACAAAATACCAAAGTGCCTCTATGCACTTTACAAATAAAAATAAGGAAACTACAGAAATATGTTTAAATAATCAAAGTCCAGGAAATTGATTGTGAAAAAGTTATGCAGAAGGAAAAAAAGAAAATAGGAAAGCCCTACCAAATCATTGACCTTATAAACTGTGCTACCATATATAACATGACAAACAAATATATCAAAAACCAATCAAACACCTTACCTCCACTATAACGTATGCTGCACGAGGCCCCACGAGATAGGTGGCTGGTAACTCTCCAACCTGAATGTCTTGTTGAAATAACTGTCGGTCTGAACATGACAGCAAATGTGAACATACTGCATCCTAGTGAAACACAATGACAAGAAAATGGAGGAAGATTAAGTACTGGTTAACCTGGATGTCTTGTTGAAATAAATGTCGGTGTGAACATTACAGTAGATGTTTAACATACTGAATCCTACTGAAACACAAAGACAAGAAATAGTACGATTAGTTTAAATCAATCTGAATGTCTCTGTTGGAAATAATTATTGATCTGAACATGACAATGCATAAATTGTAAGAACACACCAAAGTCCTATGAATGTCATGATAAAATTTATGTTATGAGTTAGGAATTATGAATTTTTGAAGTTGTAATTGATCAAACACAAAATGGCAACTGCGTGACCTGTCTTGTGAGCTCCTCTCCCATTTGCTCAATACAGAAAATTTCTTATAAAAATGTCCTGATAAGGAATATATTTGTTTCATACAGGTTCTGTGAAAAAAACATAAGAGAAATGATTATATATAAGGCGGATGTCATTTTCAATATTTTCTTTAGAGAAAATGGAAATTACTGATTTAGGGTACAGAGCAAATAGGAGAGGAGCTCGCAAGATATGCCACAGAGTTGCCAATTACAACTTCAAAAATTCATAACTTTTTAATTTATCGTATTTTGCAAAAACCTTCAGTGATCTGTTTATTTTTTCTGCTTCTTTTAACCCTTTCAAGACAATTGACTACATTTTGTGGTTTGGCTCAATAACATTTGATTCAGAGCTCTAAAAAATATACCAGATGCACGAGTAGAAAGAGCAAAAATTTCTGCACATCCTATGTCCACTTTTGTTGCATGAACAAATTGCGTTCGATGCCAGGAATTTTAAAAACAAGAATAAGCTTTAAAATCCTTAAATTGGCAACACATTGAGAGGTTCAAAATCATTGTTATTTGTCAAAATTGGCAACTTTTTCAACTTTTCGATAATGGTTTTAAGAATGTATGTTGTTTTCAAAGGCATTACATTTTATTAGAACCATGTAGCACTACGATAAAAATATTATTGTTGCCAATTTGAAGAACAAAATGTGATCAATTTTGCCCTTAAATAATTCCTGTCCTGAAAGGGTTAAAACCAACTTGTAATCACGGTGGACTTTCCCTTTAAAGTGACTATAACAGAAACAAGAAAAAGGGAAGGAAGGAAGGAGAAATTTTAATTACAGGCTAACTAACATCTTATGTGTCTAACTTATGACAAATTTCAAGTATAGTCAAGGATTGTATTTCCGAACAGGGCCCTCTTGCATAAAAAGTTGCGATTAAACGCAACTCAAAAAATTAAACGCAAGTCCCAAATACGCGATCCTGATTGGTTGAAAATGGAGTTGCGTTTAATTTTTTGAGTTGCGTTTAATCGCAACTTTTTATGCAAGAGGGCCCAGATTGCATTACCGAACGTGTACAGTTAAGCGCCTAAAATGGGTTTTCATACGCGTGGGATTACGCGTATGAAATAGTATGAAAACCACACTACTGAAACAAAGGTTGTGTCTTTTTCCCATAGGTTTCACGCGTTCGGAAATACAGTACCTTTTTCAAGGGACCAAAACGCCGCGTCGTTGGGAAGGGGTTCCCTCGGAAGGGAATATCGCATTAAATCTACGTTGTCTTTTTAAAATTCCATAAACTTCTTTTTCTGTAGGACTTTGAGCATTCATTATGTAAGTTTGACAGATAGTCGTTTGATATTTTATTTGCTATCGTTGATTTTCTGAAAAGTGTTCGGACACTGGATCCACCACCATACAAATAAAATTCACTTTATTCAGCTTTACAATATTACAAGGTACATTTCATGATACTCAATGTAACTCTCAATCAAACAAAGATATCTTAATATTTTGTTTTACTTCATTTATTTTTTTAAAATGAAGAAGCAAATACTTAGTAAAACTGATACATATACACAGTATGTTCAATTTAAGAGTCCTTCAACGGTGAACATTTCTAGTCTCATGTGCAGGGATGATTTGTCACACAAATGAATTTGGCATAAAATATGAACATCACGTTACTGTAGTCCTACGCAATGCAATACTTGCGGGTATTTCTCCCACTAAAAAATTTGGCATAAATAATCAACACTGTTCATTATTTATGCCAAATTTATTTGTGGGAGGAATACCCACTAATAAATTTGGCATAAATAATGAACAGTGTTAATGTATATATGTGGTCATATGCAATTCAATACATGAGGATATTTCTCTTACTCATAAATATGGCATAAGCAATGAAATAATGTTAACCCTTTCGCGACATCACTCCACATTTTGTGGTTTGGCTCTATGATTTTTATTCAGAGCCCCCCAAAATATATCAGATGCATGAGGAGAAAGAGCACAAATTTCTTCACACACTGAGTCTATTTTGTTGCATGACCATATCTTGTTTGATGCCAGGGGATTTTAAAAAGGAGAATAAGCTTTAAAATCCTAGAATTGGCAACACATTGAGAGGTTCAAAATCATTGCTTTTTATCAAAATTGGCAATTTTTTCAACCTTTTGAGAAAGTTGTTAACAATGTATACTGTTTTCAAAGACATTACATCTTAAAAGAAACATGTAGCACTAAAAGAAAAATATAACTGTTGCCAATTTGAAGAACAAAATGAGATCAATTTAGCCCTTAAATAATTCCTGTCATGAAAGGGTTAATGTAGTCATGTACACAATGCAGTACATGAGGGTATTTCTCCCACTAATAGTTTTGGCATAAAAATGGACAAAAAGGTTAATGCAGTCCCACGCAATGTAATGTGTGTGGGCATTTCTCCCACTATTTGAATCACTGCCTGGGAGCCCCTGCCCTTCTCAAAGATCTCCCACTGACTTGCAATTCCTATAATGTCAGGGTTAAAGGGGAAATAAAACTTCATACAAAGATTGCAGAAACATCAGGGAAACACATCGGTAAATGTTTGATTGAAATCGGAAAAGGAAGTTATGAACCTTTAAAACTTGAGATCCACCCATCAGCTCTGTAAAGACCACTTCATAATATGTGTCAAAAACTACATGTACATGTATGTATGCAGCTACACTACGGACAATGCCTTGTACGTACGTGACTGGACATTTGCTCTAACATAGGCTTTGGGCTTTATTTCATCAAATACATAGGGTTAGTATTATAAGGGTTAGGATTTGGATTGCAATTAAGTTTTAGATTAGGTTTGGGATTGGGTACAGAGTTGGGTACAGAGTTGGGAACAGAGTTAGGCCCAGGGTTGAAGGTAGGAATTTGGTTAGAGTAAGAAATTGACCACAGAGCAATTGTCGGCATAGTACGGGTCAGAATTTGACTTGGATCCTCCGGAGAAGGCGCTTTCCTTATTTAGCTGTTATCATTATCAATACTATCAGCATAACTCCAACAAAAAGAAAGGAAGAAAAGAAAGATGAAAGAATGAAAGAAAGAAGAAAGAAAGAAAGAAAGAAAGAAAGAAAGAAAGAATGAAAGAAAGAGTGAAAGATACCACTTACCACAGTGGGAAGGAAGTAGCTTTTGATTGTATCAGCTGTTAGCTGCTGGTAACACTGTCCAAAAGGCCTGCAAAACAGATCAAAATGAGAAGTTATTAATAGTGCAATTCATAACATTGTCCCTTTATTTACTTTCTTTAACTTTTCTCTTCTTCCTTCATTCATCATTTTCCTTTCGTCTTTTTTCTCATCTCATCCGATTTCTTCCTCCTTTCATTCCTTTCCATTCCTCCCTAAGTTCTCACATTTTTTACCTTTCCTCTATCCTTTCCATTCCTTATTCCTTTGCTTTCCTCCTTCTATCCTTCCCCTATTTTCCCATCCCTCCTCCCTTTGCTTTCCTCCACATCTTCCCTTCTCCTTTCCATGGACCTTCTATCCTTCTCTCATCCTGTCCATCTCTCCTCCATTTCCTTTCCTCTTTCTATCCTTCCCTCATGCTTTTCACCCCTCCTCCCTTTGTTCCCCTCCTCCTATTCCTAATACCTTCTCCCTTCATTTTCCTCTTTCAATAAGCCAGTTTCGTAATATCAGTTTGCTCATGTGCAGATAAAGGCCATCTGTAGCGAGTACAATTGACCTTTATATACTGTCATTTTGTACGCACCATGATGCGCTCACCTGTATGATTTTACTTGTTAACCCTTTCGGGACAGGAATTATTTAAGGGGTAAATTTATCACATTTTGTTCTTCAAAGTGGCAACAATAACATTTTTTTTATTTCAGTCTACATGGTTCTAATAAGATGGAATGTCTCTGAAAACAAAAGTCATCGTCATGGATATTGTCAGAAAATTTTTAAAAACTGCCAATTGTGATAAAAGCAATGATTTTGAACCTCTCAACGTGTTGCCAATTTAAGGATTTTAAAGCTTATTCTCGTTTTAAAATTTCCTGTCACCAAACGCAATATGGTCATGCAACAAAAATGGACATAGTTTGTGCAGAAATTTTTGCTCTTTCTACTTATACATCTGGTATATTTTTTAGAGCCCTGGGTCAAAAGTTATTAAGCCAAACCACAAAATGGTTTAACAAGTAGCATGTCCACCAAACAAATTGGGGTCATTTCAGAGTCATCTGTACCATGTACATGTACCAATTGCAAACTGGCTTATTCCTTCCCCCTGCCTCTGTTTTCTTCTCTCTATCCCTTCCCTAATCCCTTTGTTTTCCTCTTCTTCTCCCTTCATGATCCTCTCCATCCCTGCTTCCATTTAATTCTTACCTGAGGAGAGCTGCTAGATGTGCAATACTGAGATCTCTAGCCTGACGCAGTCTCTGCCTCACCAGCTCAAACCCTCCACAAGCGCCAAAGTGGTTGATCAGCTGCGCCAGCACTGAGCTCTGTGGGCACAAGAAATGATAATGTACCAGTCTCCCAGTTAGTACATACATGCGTACACATGCACAACATCAGTGGGCTCATACAGTATAGAATCTAGTGAGTGACTTCATGTACATGACATTACAAACTGCTACCACTTGTAGCAATGTGTAAAAGTCAGTAATCTTCTACAGCCTGCCACAAATTGTTTATAGACCTGTCATACGTGTACAATGGAAATGCACAATAGATTCCAAGTCACTTTATTCAAATTTCACCAGACTAAATATACACAACACTTTATACAATAATTCAATTGGATAGCACCTACATGATATTCTATTTGTATATTGAGGGACAGACCAAAATAACCTTGATTTGGTTTCAGAGCATACATTTGGGTACATGTACATGTGCATTATGATATGCTTTGAGAGTTGATTTTGACATAAATTTTGTTCTCCATTTATTTAAAGAAATGGTGTAAAAGTCATGCACAGACTTTATTAATCATATCAGTCAAATAACAGTTTTTGTCTTTTGGACAAGTGAACCCAATGAAAGTGCATTGTTCCATTACTCTACTATATATATCAGAGTTCAATATATTATGCATGCAATGCACTTTATAAATCTAAATTATAGTATGGATATACTTTTCATTAAACTTGTAAGTTGTAACTGTATTGATGGCCTATCTTGTTCATCACTCAGCTACATTTTTATTACATGTAGGTTTGTTTGATACATATTTAGATTGCTGTAAAATTATGCTTTCCTTTCAAAAAATTCTGCAGGAAAACAAATTTTTAGTGATTAAACAATTCAAGACTAAATTTAAAGGGATTTTTAGTTTTGTACTCTCTCCCTCTCTCTCTCATAATAATGCTGCCAAGTTAATCATCTGTGCACTCAACTGATTGCTCATATAATAAAGCATAGTATCCCATTGTTTGATGTCCATGTACTGTCTACTAATATTGTTCATGTTCTGCTCACCTTTGAGAAAGAGGAGCGAGATGACCAGGTATCTGCCTTGTTGAAGCTAGACAAATCAAAGATAATGAAAATACATATTCACAAATGATGTTCATCAAACAAAATTTCAGTTTATAAACATGAAACTAATTTGCTGCCGACTCTTACCGTCTAGGGAGGGGTGAGGGTGGGTTGAGTTTTATCAAATTTGTAGCAGTAAAATTGTTAAGTATCTATCGTTTCAATGCCCCAAATCTGACCCAAGCCAGGTTTAAGAATTTCACTTAGGATTACTATGGGTCTACTTTATTTCTCAAGGCTGTAACAGAAAATAGTTTTCTTTATATCTCTCCAAAAAAAAAAATGATTTCAATATGAGTAAATCACTTTCCCCTCATGCCTCGTACTACTGCACAAACAACTATAAGAAGAAAAAGAAAGGAAAAAAGATAACAAAGTGCCGACTTCACATCTGCTCATCTGCATGAAAAAATTTCCATGGCAAAATAATTGCAAACGTGTAATGCACACTTGTGTGTGTTTGTGTGTGTTGGTGTATTAATGACAATAAAAAAGTATATACAAGTAACGGCATGTCACCCAGTGGTACTACTGAAAAGGTTCTCCATTTAAAAGCAGGTTGCTTTAATTGCAAATATATAAGTCAATAGAATTACTATGTTTATTATTCTATAATTTAAATTTCTAAGGAAGGAAGATACAGATTAAGATACAGATATAGTGGGGGGAAAATTGAGAAGATGAGAGAGCAAATTAGCCTTTCAATGACAATTTTGAAATACAGGTAACAAAACAGGAGGAAAGAAATAAAAACAAGAGTATACATGTAATACGCATTACATTCTTACTTTCCTCAGATGCCAGGATCTGGATGCAAAATTATTGGGCAAAATTATTTCCTTTCAACAGCATGTGCATGATACAGTAAGAAAATATTTTATTTTTACTCAAGCTTTTGAGCAAGAACTGCTTAAAGGGATACTTTGGTGGGCCTGCATGGGCAATTTCTGATGAGAGAGGAAAATATATTCGGAGCTTCGTGTCACTTTCGATACAAGGACTTCCATCACACGTGCTAAAACATGTGATTCATATTGGATCACCTCAGAGATAGTTCGGTGAAGACTGGCTTGCGTTTTAAATTTTAAAGTTTTAAATTATAAATGGGAAAGTAATCAAACATATGGAAAAGAAATTACAGAGCCATGTAGAGCCTGGGGGTAGTTACATAATCGTGGCGACAACGCGTCGCGGCAGGGCAGTGCAGAAGCGATGGCTAGACTAATCAACCAGAAGTAAACAGTGTTTTGTATTTGGAAATATTTCAGCATTACACTAAACTTGTTTGGGTGAACGAGGTTATGACCAGTTACAAGACTAAGGGCCTGGGACTCGTTAAAGGGAAATCCAACCTTAATAGCAAGTTGCTCTGAAATAAAGAGGAAAAATCAGAGAAGCAGATTGGTGAAAGTTTGAACGAAATCGGACAAGCAATAAGAAAGTTATGAATTTTTGAAAGTTGTAATCACTATGCATATATGGGAATTTCAAATTGGCCGAATAGGTAGGTCATTGTGATGTAGCTGTGGACAACTCCCCCATTTCGCTCTAACACACAAAATGACTAAATGTCATTTTTTTCCAAAATGCATTACTCCGTAGGATCTTTTCGTTCATGAGGACCTATAACATTATGCTATCTCCAATATATTTTGACTACTGCCCTAAGGTAAAAGCGCTCGAAGAAAACCGCAAATTAATGATATTTTTGTGTATGACAAAAGGGAGAGTTGTCCACAAAAATGTCATAATTGACTCACCACATTGCCAATTTGAGATTCGCATAGATGTAGTGATCTCATTTTTCAAACACCCATAACTTTCTTAGTTCTTGTCTGATTTCTTTCAATCTTTCACCATCCTGTTTTTCTTATTTTTCTGCTTTCACACAAATCATCTTATTACCAAGGTTGGATTGCCCTTAAACCCGAAGTATTCGCCTAGCTCCAGTTTGGTCAACTTCATGCCGTCCGATCATTTATGGCATTATTCCGACGCCTCGCACAACGGGCGTGCTATGTGTACGAGTAAACGAGCCTTTTACAAATTCCGCACGATTTCATTTCCCCTTGAGTTCTCATTAGACTGGCCTTTAAAGTTACAGTGATTTTTATTTATTTTTATGAGAGCTATTTTTCTGTTCTTTAAAATAATTTTCCAGAGCTAAAACACTCACTGCTCTTTTGTAATATCATTTTTTTCACTGGCAAGTCTGGCATGATATACATGTGTGTGTGGTGTGTGTGTGTGAAGAAAATAGAATCAACATGTAACTTGTAAAATAAAAGGATACATGTAAGTTCATGGTCAGGTATTCTTAAGAAAAAAATTAAGAGAAAATAATAAAGGAAAATATATCTTTGAAAAATTGAAATTGCAGGTAATTGTGGCAAATTTCACACTTAGCAGGCACCCAATGGTCTATTGAACATGTACCCTTCAGAGTCAAAGCCACAATCAAAATACCGGTACAGTTCTCACACCGACAGAAATTATAGTGGAAGTCAAAAGATGCCCTTTATTAAATGATTTTGCACAAGAGCAAATTGTAGTGCAGTATTGGTTTGCTGTGTTAATTCTGGGCAGCAGCATTTCTTTCTTGCCTTTGTATGCACAGACTTTGGGTATTTAATAATCAATATTCTCTCTCTCTCTCTCTCTCTCTCTCTCTCCTGATGTAAAAAAACCCCTATATTCAGAATATTGTAAAAATGAGGGGTGGGGAGAGAGGTGGGGGGGGGGGGAGGAGATGGGGGAGGGGGCAGATGGGAGGGGGAGAGATGGGAGGGGGAGGCTCATTCAGCACATACAGGTATTTACCCTAGTAGTAATCTGAAAGCTCATGACTTGCAAAATAGTTGTGATGAAACTTATGTTCTCACTGCCTGAACATACTAGAATATAAGATGATAAAACTAGGCATTGGCCATGTCACATGGGTGTGTCTTAAAAAACCTTAAAGTGTGCCAAGTGCGTGGGTCTATTTGATCACGTAATAGAAAAGTTTACATACATGTACATACTGTATGTAGACACATGTATGTTCTGGTTGCTTGGAGGCTCAAGTAAAATTTGTCTTCTGAAGTCAAAGGTGCTAAAACTGCTACATGATGTACATGTACATGTATATAGGGGAGCGTTTCATCAAGCGTTTTGTCGGTGATTTTTTACTGCCAAATTTGCTCTCAGCCAATCAGATGCAAGGATTTCAGTAGCTTATAACAGTTGTCGGTAAAAGTCACTGACAAAACGCTTGATGAAATGCTCCCCAGGAACACGGCCCTTCTGACTCTCAGCAAAGAAATACATCATTATGTAGCTTAGAGTACGTGTTTTAGAGTACGTGTATGTTGTAGAGTATTAAATCCCACATGCGAATTGGTTCTGATATAATTTTCCTACGTGTTGTGAAGGTTGTGTTTCTATTCAATATGCTGCTATCATGTTTGTTTGTTTCTGAGGATCGCTACATTCTTTTTCAGTCAAGTATAATCTAATAGTTATGTACAACTTTGTTTTTAATATAATGTGCCTTTACTTGTTTGTAACATGCCTCTGCTCAGTCCTTGTTTTGTTTTGTTTTTTTCTGATGATAATCCTGTTATGTCAGGATTTTATATCAATAAACTTGAAGTGAATTGATGTAGGGGGGGGGGGCATACAGGAGGAGCAGAGATTAGCTGTGGAAAGCTTTAACAGAACACTGAACAAAAGGAAATATAAATACATGTAGTGCCACAAAGGAGTCCCTCTCTCTTTCTTTTAGAACATACATGTACATTC
>CM046852.1:21618087-21685560 GCA_025618425.1 Heliocidaris tuberculata | reverse complement strand
TCAACAGGGTTCGAGTTCGGTGGCCTATATACTTAAACTCCAATAATTATTAACTACCTTTGTTTGGAACTTTGATTTCATGAAAATATTTTCAATGGCTTCTGAAATATGGTTAAATTCAACTAACACCTCACAATTCAAGTTTTTGGGTGACATAAAAACCAACTCCACCTCCCTTTTTATTTGACCTGTTACTGGTTATAAGTCTGTAACCTTGAATATCAAATAGAGAAGAAGGTGACGTTTCATTGAGCCAGGTTTCACAAACACCAATGACTCCGTGACTAAATTTTAAACCGTTAATGAATAACTGGAACTGATCAAAATTTTTTGCTAAGACTCCTGATATTAAAATGTGAAGCAAAGAATTGGTTGGGATTTGAATGGGATAATGACGTAATCTCATTTTCCAAACGATAATTAGTAAACAAATGCTGAGGAAGAGCCTCATTAGAATCAAATTCAAGCTGAAGTTCAGGAGTTGTTGAATTTAGGAATGTTGTTATGTCTGAGTTGTCACCTCCTTCTCCATTCGTAAAGTTAACATTTATTGTGGTATCATGAATATTATTCATGTTAATTACATCATTCATCATAGAGAACAAAGACATTCCGGCGAAGAGAGTTACTAGGCATTAAATAAAAAGAACGCTGAATAAGAAATCGACAAGCAGGCGGTAGATTGGAAGACACAGGCGGTGCTTGTGTTGAATTTGTGTTGATTTACAAATATCATTCTAAGACACTGTTTCCCATATACTGGTGCATGGGAAAACACCGGGGTGCTTGTGTTGAATTTATGCTGGATATGTTTTCGTTCCATTGCCCATGCCTTCTTACACCTTGTTTTCTACATACAGCCATTGGTGGATGGGAAAACACCGGCGGTGGAATCCGCCGCTGCGTTTATCAGTGGGTTGAACCCTGCGACTGGAAAACCCTTCGCGAACATGACCCTGTCGCAATGGGACTGTCTGGTGTACCATCATATGACCACTATCAACTCTCCTTTGCAGACGGTCATATCGAGTTATATCGGTATGGCAGCAATACACTTCTGATGGAGCTCGTCGATCAGGATCCTTTAGAGATCAACTATGTTGGGATCTGGACAGGGTTTGGGTCTGAAGGGTCATGGAAATTTCTATCCTTATGCCATCATACGTGATCTGAATTTCTTGTCATAAAATTCTACACAAAATTCAATTAAAAATAGAATCTAAGTTCAAAAAATGAATCAGAAATGCTATCGGTCAGAAGAATCCGCTGGTAAGAAATATAATAACGGACTATAACCCTGTTGATTCATGAATCATTTTCTTTGTACATTATTGATAGCATATTGACTGAAGAAGAAGAAAAATAAAAAGAAGGGAAGAAAGAAAAAGAAAATATGTACATTGTTCGTGGAAATATACCCTTTCATACAATTTATTTTTTTGGCACTGCAGATTGTCAGTCAAGTGAACAAAAAGATTAAAAAAGAAAAAAAAAAACTATTCTCTTTATGGGAAAAAAAGAATGAGAACGCTCATAATGATTATTTCACCTTCAGAACCTGACCTTCTCTTTAATGAGAGCATATTTCAGAATATCCTGTTTTACCACTTTAAGTCTAAAATACATAAATTGCTCGTAGTCTTACCTTTAATGAAAACAACAAGAAACATGGTTTAATGATGAGAGAATATTTCAAAATATGCCGATGTCAGTATGGTAGCCTAACTCTCACATTTCGCTCGAGGCCTTGCTTTTACTCAACTCTAACGTTAGCGTTGCGTTCGCGTTCAATATAAACATTACAAATTACACTGATGATACTTTCAGATAATAGATGGGCTAAATGCAGATTCACTCTTACTGTGCCAAGGAGTTTAGCTCTCTTCAAAATTTCACCAAAATGTGGCAAATGTTTGCTTTTCAAATGTCGGCACTTTATTAACCACTAACTTTATTACTATTCAGAACCTCAATCAAAGATATTTTATGTGTTATGTTTATAGATAACGTTATTATATTTTCTTCCGAAATCGGATCGCAGACTGATCGTCTAGGGTGCAGTGGGCTTTATGCGCTGAAAAAGACTCTCAGCATTGACGAATAGAAAGAGAAGAGAAAACTAAATATTAATTGACGGGAGGAGGTACATTGAGTCGCTGGCATTTTTCTCATTTCTGTCCATCATATTTAATTTTGTATGTCGGGTTTCTTTGAAATACCTCCAAGAACGAGGTCATTGAGGAATCAAAAATGTTTCACCATACAACTTTGTAGCGTGTTGTAGTTCATGACACTGTTTGTTGGCGAGTGAGTGTTTAATAGCGAGAGTAGTGTTGGGCTGCATTCGGTATGATTTATGACTTTAACAACGCAAAGCTTAGCGAATTATTCATTGAAAGAAAAAAAAAAAAGAGAAGAAAACCAAAAACAACAAAGCAATGCTCACCGTTTCCAGTTTAATTCTGTCATGGCATTAATGAGAGACAACGTAATGAGTACATTTTCATTCGAACATATGCATCAAGAAATGGAAATGAGCGAGAGACTGACAGAGAAAGTCTGAAGGATTCATACATGGGAACAATATAACCATCAATATGAGGTGGAAAGAGAGTGAATTCGAAAGTATACTAGCTAGTACAAACACGAGAAATGGAAAGAGATGTCTAGGGATAGAGAGAGAGAGAGAGAGAGAGAGAGAAAGAGCACAAGACAAATGTATCAGGACGACTATCACGACTTAAGGAACTCACCCCCTTCCCATCTGACATTTACTCCCAGGAATACTGCCCCTTGAATATATTTACCTATATTTACCCAATTAATCATCAGGGTATTTCATCCGAGGGCTATTGTCAAATGGGGCAGCTGACCGTTGGGAGTTTATATATTCGGGTGGGGGGGGGGGGGGGGGCGTAGATGTTTTTGGGTTGTTTTTGTTTTTGTTTTTGTTGTTGTTTTTGCTTTTTTTGTTTGTTTTGTCTTGTTTTTTTGTTTTGTTTTTTTTTGTTTTGTTTTTGTTTTTGTTTTTGTTTTTGTTTTTGTTTTTGTTTTTGTTTTTTGTTTTTTGTCTGTTTGTTGTTGTTGTTGTTGTTGTTGTTGTTGTTTTTTTTTTTTTTGGGGGGGGGTTGTTTTGGGGGGTTGTTGAAGTCCAAGTGTAAAATCATAATAGCCTATAATACCCATGTATTGATTTTTTACTTCGAAATTCATGACCTCTAAACTCAAAATGATATGCTTGTATTTTCAAAAGCTGAGATTAAAAAAAAGAAGATAAATAAACAAAAAAAAAAAAAAAAAAAAAAAAAAACACACCTAAATCCAAGAAAGAAGAAAGTGTCAAACATATAGGCATGATGTATTTTTAACATGCACACTCTTGACAAAATCGATTAATCAGTAAACATTTGTTTTCTCCCTATCAAAAAGACATAGGATGACCTCCGTAAATTCATGTTCGCCTTTTGCGAAATTGTCCCTTAATGTAATGCACAGTATTGGTAAAAGTCGAAGAGGTCAAAGTAGATTGATTTTCCATTTTTGTATACACCTATCACAACAACATGAAATCGTGAATAATCTCAACCCAACTTAAGCCAAATGAATGTCTCACTTGCAATATGATGTGTAATGAACATAGAGCCTATCGCAATTGAATACATTCCACTCACCCCCCCCCCCCCAAAAAAAAAAAAATGCAGTGGGCTGTGGATGTTGAAACTCTTTAAAGCAAGAAATTTAAAACTCAAAACTAGACTTTTAATTCTTCACTGAAGACGAATTAGGTGGTATGTCTGTCCATTATGCAAATTGCTTTGTAAGAAGTGATAATATTTGTGCAATATAATAATCCTGCCACTTTTGACAGTGGATTGAGACTTGCATCACAGAAAACTGGACGATTTGATATGTATCTCTCCCTCCCCCGCTATCTTTCTTTCTCTTTCTCCCTTTCTGTCCCGTCTCTACGTTTGTTGCCCTTAATTTGAAAGTAATTGGATGGTACACTTCTCAAATATTGATCGCAAAATTTGATGGAAAATTTGCATGTCCGGACTTTTAACTGGGTAGCTGATTAGTTTCTTCATGCATGACTGCATGCATTTGCCCCATGTTTTGAAAGGTAGAGTGTCACTGTCACCTGCTTCCAGATATTTGGAAGGGATTTCTGTCAAAAAAAAAAAAAAAAAAAATCTTTCACAACCGACATCAATGTACTAGACCCAAAATGAACACTTTTCTTAGAGTAACAAGACCCAAAATGTTAGTTTTACTGCTCGAACTCTAAAAAGAAAGAGAATTATAATAAAAATTATAATTATTATAGGCAAAGTTATGATAATCATGATCATGATAAAAAGAATAATAATAATAATAATAATAATAAGAAGAAGAAGAAGAAGAAGAAGAAGAAGAAGAAGAAGAAGAAGAAGAGGAGGAGGAGGAGGAGGAGGAGGAGGAGGAGGAGGAAAGAATTTGTATAAACTATGCAGATACTCTTTGGAAAGCACTATGATGAAAAAAAACAACAAACAATTAAAATAGGACTTCCGGACAAGAATGTCCCTGCAGCTACCCAAAGCTCTAGTAAGAAATGTACAACATGGGGAAACAGATACAAACAACGGCAGCGCACCCGGGGGAGGGGGGGGGGCAGGGGCGGTACAGTGCCCCCCCCCCCACTTTTTGCAAAAGTGCCCCTTTTTATCTATGAAAAGTGCCTCTTTTTCTTCGTATAGTGCCCCTTTTTTCTGTCTAATAAGTGCCCTTTTCACCTTCTGATAAGTGGCCCTTTTAACCCCATATATGAGTGCCCCTTTTGAAATCCGATAAGTGCCCTTGTTTTCGTCTGAGAAGTGCCTTTTTTCCATTCAAATAGTGCAATTTTCCCTTCTAATAAGTGCCCTTTTTCACCTCTGATAAGTGCCCATTTTTCTTCGTATAACTGCCCCTTCTTCTTTCTAATAAGTGCCCTTTTCACCTTCTGATAAGTAGTCCTTTTAACCTCATACATGAGTGCCCCTTTTGAAATCCGATAAGTGCCCTTGTTTTCGTCGGATTAGTGCCCATTTTCCGTTCTAACAGTGCAATTTTCCATTCTGATAAGTGCCCTTTTTCACCCCTGATAAGTTCACCTTTTTAAATGCCCTCTTTTACTTCTCATCAGTACCCCTTTTCCTTTCTAATGGTATCAATTTTCCCCTTTGATAAGTGCCCCTTTTGTCTCTTTGACACCGAGTGCCCCTTTTTACCTATACATGTATATCCCGATGTCGCTTACAAACTGTGCCCGAAAGTCCACAAAAGAGCCATATATCTAGCTCCAAATAATCAGAGAGGGTTCATATTAATACATGTAATAGATTCCCCTACTGATATCAGCACAAAGTGTGGCAGTGAAGTAGGTGGTAAGAGGGGCACAATGCCCTAGATTATACAATATTAATCATTGCCCCTAAATCATAAAAGGAATGAATGAGGAGAAAAAAAAAATTCTAAAATTTTTCCAAAGCTCGCTCGCTACGCTCGCTCCCATTTACTATATAATCTTCTTTTTGTCATATTAGGGAAATCACTGTGTATAATTACATACCATAGCCTTCAGCGTTAGAAAACAACCTTAATGAATAATTAGACCATCACAAAAAATGCAAAAGTAGTTTTTATCTAGAACCATTTTAAGATAAAACAGTAATGTGTCGAAAATGATCATCGATAGTGTATTTATCATATTTTAGCGGTATACTAATATCTCAAAGTGTTATTTTCCGCCTTGTTTTCACCCTTTGTAGGTAGGTGCTCCTTTTTTCAAAAAAATGCCCTTTTTTGTTGGCCCCACCCTCCACTTTGAAAGACGCTTCGCCACCCCTGGATACAAACTTTCTCATGGGTCTGCGAGTCATAAAGTTTATCAGAGAATTTTGAAAGTTGATGCCCTATGCAGAAGGCTGACCATACCTTTAACTCTATTGATGCCCTATGCAGAAGGCTGACCCTACTTTTAACTTTTGATTCAGGGGCACGTGCCCTCTGCGCTCCCTGTAGCTGCACCACTGATCAAGCATTAAAGCGAGGACGTTACTGTGTAAGTCATCTGCACTGTTATCTCCAACTGAAAGAAGCTTTGATGTGATGGAGGCATTAGGGTGACAACCTATTAACAACATATTTCAAAGGGTTCTAATTACCCCAAAGTATTTGGTTCTGTATGCTTGCGGTTCCACGTCGCTATGTACTTATTCAGGATGTTCTTGATTATTAAAAAATGGTTTCTTGTGGTACCTTTAATATTTAATTCGTCTCATTTTAAATTCATTAGGCATAGGGGCCACATGGGTCCACGTTTTGTTTTGTTTTGTTTTGTTTTTTTTTTACATTTGGTGGGCCCTGTGGAGCTAAAATTTGTTTGGCATTGGTAGTTCTTTACTATCTGGAATGAACCTTGTTATTTTGATGTTGGTTTTGTGTGTTACCTCCTATGTTTATTCTTGGCCCATTTTGGGGGTGTTTTTTTGTTGTTGTTTTTTTTGTGGGGGGGGGGGGGGAGGGGCAATTTTTGTGTCTGCCGGCCCCTGGGCAGCAGAGAATTTCTGTATTTTGTAAGATTAACCTGCGCATTCCAAATTTGTTTTAAGTAGTACCTTGAATATTTGACCTGCTACAGCAGTGGCCCTTTGGGCTACATTTCTGGGTGTTTGCATGGTGGGCCCCATGCAGCAGAAAATTTGCCTTGCATGGGCAATTATGTGCATTGTGGTATTCATGTATTCATTTCAAATTGGTTTAAAGTTGTATCTGCCACATTCTACCTAGGCCCTATTTCAGGGGTCCCTTTTTTTTAACGTCTCTCGGGCCCCATAAGCAGCAGAAAATTTGTCAGGCAAGGCCTTTTCTGTAAACTGTTTGGTGAACCAATATATTTTTATAAGCTTCATGGGGCATCTGTAATGTTTGATCATATGTTAACAGGCCCCACGGCAGAGGGGCCCCTGCAGACATTAATATTTGCTTATATACGAGGTTTTTCCCCAAATGTTCCTTTACTCAGATGTTGGTACATCGTTCGTTTGATCAAAATGTACAGGGCTGCCGTACTACTACATAATGAATAACCCGACCCATTTAAATGATAATTAAAGTAATGAATAAAAAATGATCATAAAATTATGCCTTCAGTGGCAGGACAATTCCTCGGCATGGTAATAACAACATCAGTAACAATGATAAATTGGTTTTGCCCTCTGGTACCTTTTTAATCTATCTATCGTTTTTTTACAGGGCTTATAATTCAAGGAGATTCAAATGCAGTCATAATGCTGCTCATATAACCCGACTATCTACAATATATTGAGTCACTTTAAGTTTTTTTTTAATTTCACACTCGTTTTTTAAATCAATATTATTGTTTTTTACAATAAATAAACACGTAGAAAATTGGTCACGAAGCGGTGGGAGGGTCAGAAAATGTCACAAATATCAAATAAATAAATAAATAAATAAACAATACACATTACTTGCAAAAATAATCAAGCAACTATTCATGCATTCACACGCACACACAACGCACGTATATATATATATATATTGTTTGATGATACACACACCCCTTCTGTTCATATTTTTTTAAATTAAATTTGACGGCCCATGGAAGAGAGAGAGAGAGAGAGAGAGAGAGAGAGAGAGAAAGCCTATTTTGATAGTCTACATATTCAGGACATGCTCACGGTTACAACCTCTTTTCATTCTTTTTTTTGTTAGGAAATTATTGTAATTAAGACGGGATTAGAAAAGAAGAAAAACATATTTTGTAGCCTCATCATTTTTAAAAAGTGATAGTAGGTCCATATTTTAATACTAAGAAAAAATGCTATATTGAATTAAATAAGTTATCAGTCTGAATAAACAGACTATGCTTTTTTGCTGTCATTGTGGTATCTTTATGAGTATCATGTATCCTGTCATAGGAATAGGAGTCGCGATCGAATATTGTCACATTAAATTAGCAGCGCACACAGCGGGACACAGGAATACTTTTTACCATGAAAGCTGAACCAACTGGAAATATCATTTTACTTCTAAACTTTCTTTGCTCAGGTAAGTCGTTTTTATGATAATTATCAGCAAAGGAAATCTGATCCTTGATCTAAATTCAAAAGAGAATGAGAAAAATCCACTTATAAGAAAACCTAATGTGATATTACACTTTTATCGGTAAAAGGGGAAATAAATAGTTTGCCCATACTGCAGGAACGTCAACCCCCCCCCCCCCCAAAAAAAAAAAAAAAACCAAAAAAAACAAAAACCTCTTTGGGTCTTTGGCTTGTTTATCTTTCTTTGAAGATCATGTTTATCTGCTTTTTTGTTTTTGTTTTTGTTGATATATAATTATACATACAACCCACTTGGAGCAACATACCTGTTGAAAAGGCCACCCTGCATAGAAAATACTAAAGAAGTGAAGAAAGTGAATAAAAACTATAGTATCCTCATCTTTTAGGCTTTATTTAAAGATATTATTTTGAAATGTGGACCGTGGTTTCTTTTAAGAATAATTTTACTGCTCTCTTTAAGGAATGGCGAGTTAATATGATTCATTTCTTTAAGATTCGTAGAGCCTGGATTATATTTAGAAACATGTGAAAATACAATTGAGTTATTGACCGATATAGTTTTAATAGCTCTTTATTTTGTTTATTCATTCACGTACTTCTTTCATTTCAGTTGTTCAAGGGGACTCTTCTCTCGGGGGAACCAGGGAGATGCCCCCACATCGAGACTATGTCGTGTGGCGCAACGACGCTTGAAAATGGTGATACTGTTGCCTTGGTGCCCAAATCAGTTTCCCGTCAGGAAGCATTGTGGTTGAAAAATATTCCTGAATTGGAAAACATGGATCAGAATTTCATCTGTGCAAAACCAGGTATAATTTTAGCGAAGCTTAAGTTCTGGTAAAAGTGAGGAATGATTTATTTGTTCTCTCGATGTTTTTCCATGAAGAAGGGTGTGAATGTAGCAATATTCCTTGAAAAAATGGATTTAAAATGCTACATAATTTAGATATGACTAGATGACTATATTGTACCAAAGTTCTAATGCCAAATATTTATGCAGTCAGATTTTACTCATGTCCATTGTTTGTCATTGTTTCTAATGGTCAGGATGAGTTAGCCATTGTTTCATAATTTTGAGTATTCTGAGACATTGCAATACATAATTATGCATATCAACTATCAAATTAACCTCTCAGAATTACAGCTATAGATAGTTAATTTCACCATTGCATTACCACTATTCAACAAAATCTTTGAGTCTACCCATGCTATTATCAGCATTAAAAAAAAAAAACATTTCAGGGGTACATGTCTATATTCATTTGTTCTCAATTTTCAATGCATGTGTGAATGTTGGTCTAGGTTAGAATAAAACATTTCCTCTGTATCTTCTTCAAAGTTGAAAGTAAAACGTTTGAAATAGCTGGAGATGCATTCAATAATCGTATAATCATAATATAAGTGATAATGACGTTTATCTCCATTTGAATTCATAGACCAAATCAATTGGTCTACTTCGTGAAGTGTATAAGCAGAGTACAGCCTCCATCCAGAGAGCTAGCCCCCCTTAAAACCACCCCAGAGAGTAGATGAATAAATGTAATTTCATAAAATGGTATCTCATCTATCCAGATGAATTATAGCCTCGATCTAGAAAGCCACCCTCCCCCCACCAACATTGGAGATGCATTCAATAATCATATAATCATTATATAGGTGTTAATGACATTTATCTCTATTTGAATTTATAGACCAAATAAATTGGTCTACCTCGTGAAGTGTATAAGCAGAGTACAGCCTCCATCCAGAGAGCTAGCCCTCCCTCCCCCCCCCCCCATTAAAACCACCCCAGACAGTAGATGAATATATATAATTACATAAAATGATATCTCATCTATCCAGATAAATTATCCTTTGTTTCGTACTCAACTCGAAGATTTATATTTACTATTTTATAATTACAAATATCCAAAACCACTTCTTGTAACGTTCCACCTTGCAGGGAACTACTGTCAAACAGGATATACATAAGGAATTCGAGATGGCTAAACATATTTTCCTAATGTGACTAAAACTTAATGATTTCATGCATGAAAACAATTCGATACCCAATTTGAATATTATTTGCTCAAATTTATCTGGGTCATGATTTGAATGATTTCAATACGATTGTGCCCTCTCCCTATAAAAATAAGAATGAATACAGGGCCTTCCACTATCAAGTTTCGAATTAGAGTATAAGATAAGTTTTTGATAGGGTCCTCTTTGTGATGACGAAAAGGAATGTTATATATAATGTTCATAATCTACCGCAGTTTGTAACACTATTAGAATAATGAAAGCCAATTACTGTGTGGACGTCAAATAAATACACAGTGGAAGTTAAATCGATGGTTTTAAATTCAGAAATAACTTCCAACCAATTAAGTGACAAATATTTGACGTACAAGTCGCTTATCGACATTTAATTAAGATATTAAATGTCGATAAGCGACTTGTACATCAAATATTTGTCACTTATCGACATTTAATTAAGACCCCTTGCACACTCCTTGTTAGACCGCTCCAAGTTAGACCGCTCTAGAGGAAAGGTTCTTGAAGAACGGTTTGATTGCTTTCACACTCCGCGCATTTTTTATGTCTCAAATCGCTCAACGAGTCAAAGTGGTCTTGTTGCTGTGGCAGCTCAGGTCAGCGGGTCAATTTTTTCGCGCGGAATTCAAACCGTATACTGCCTGCCTGATGCATTTATCTTTATAGCTTTCCAAGGCATCATTTTTTTTCCACTTTCCTTTTTTCTCCGTGTGTGTATCTTACTATCATCTTGTCTTTTTTCACCTTTCCTTGTGTTTTCCTTTGTTTTCATCATTCTGTCGTTTACGCTTTTCTTACTTTTTCCTTGTTATAGCTTGTTTTATCGTTCTATCGCTTCATTTTCTCTTTCTATTTTTTTTTTTATCATGCTATCGTCTTTTCTTTCTTTACATTTCTTATTTTCTCTATGTTTTTATAATTTTATCTATCCTTCCTTGTTTCCTTGTTTTTCTTTGTTTTTATCGTTCTTTCATTTTCTCTATCTTTCTTTGTTTTCTTTTGTTTTTCTTTGTTTTTATAATTCTTTCATATTATCTTTCTATCTTTCCTTGTTTTTCTTTCTTTGTTTTTATCATTTTATCATTTTATCTATCTTTCCTTCTTTTCTTTTGTTTTTCTTTGTTTTTATCATTCTATCATTTTATCTTTCTATCTTTCTTTGTTTTCTTTTGTTTTTCTTTGTTTTTATCATTCTTTCATATTATCTTTCTATCTTTCCTTGCTTTCTTTTGTTTTTCTTTGTTTTTATCGTTCTTTCATTTTCTCTATCTTTCCTTGTTTTCTTTTGGTTTTCTTTGTTTTTATCATTCTTTCATATTATCTTTCTATCTTTCCTTGTTTTCTTTTGTTTTTCTTTGTTTTGATCATTCTTTCATATTATCTATCTTTCCTTGTTTTTTTTTCTTTGTTTTATTATTCTGTCATTTTATCTATTTTTTATTGTTTTCTTTTGTTTTTCTTTGTTTTTATCTTCTATCATTTTATCTTTCTATCTTTCCTTGTTTTCTTTTGTTTTTCTTTGTTTTTATTATTATTAATAATAAAAACAAAGAAAAACAAAAGAAAACAAGGAAAGATAGAAAGATAAAATGATAGAAGATAAAAACAAAGAAAAACAAAAGAAATTTTTTTTTTTTTTATATCATATTATCTTTCTATCATTCCTTGTTTTCTTTTGTTTTTCTTTGTTTTTATCATACTATCTTTCCTCGTTTTCTTTTGTTTTTCTTTGTTTTTATCATTCTATAAATTCCTCTTTCTATCTTTTCTTATGTTTCTTTCTTTTCATCATTTTATCATGCAGCGATGGCCTGCACTTATAGGAAAATCAAGGAAAATCACACGAGATTTCCCGCGCAACACACACTCACTTCCGGTTGAAGTACGTTTTAGGATCGCTTTCGCTTTCACACTGCACGTTAGAGCGGTCTAACCGAAGAGTGCTCAGTCCCGAAGTAAAGCACGCGTATATATTGTGGTACATGTCGAGGGAAATGTTATAGTCTTTATCAAGATGTTTTTATTTTTTATTTTCTTTATTTTTTCTTCTTTTTCTGTGCATCGCTTTTGGTAAAGCCGTAAAGGGCATATAGTCCAGGAGATAAGGGGCTTTAATCAGAATTTTTTGCTGGGGAAGGATTGAGAAGCTTATCCGGGGTCAAATTTTGTGCTGAATCCAAGAAAGTCAGTCTCATTGACACTACTCACGACAGTGGTCATTTTGGCCACCGATTGGCCAAAAATGACCATTTTAAGCATTTTTTTGGACCAAAATCTGATTCAAAGTGTAATCAGAATCATCTGAAGAACAGGTTATGACTTCCAAATTTAATGTAGAAATGTGTGCTGATCCCAGAACCATCAACTCATTCATTGAATTTAAATCATTTTGACCATTTCGGCCGTTTTGGCCACTTTGACCCATATTGACCATTTGCATGATTTCTATTAGAAACTCAGAATTACTGAACAGCAAGGTTTCCATTAGGCTTCCCCACTCCAGTATAAATTTTAATGGGGAAGGTTTGAAAAGCTCATCCTACGTAAAACTTTGCTCTGATTCCAAAAATGCTAGTCTTATTGACCTTACTCATGACATTCTGGTCATAATGGTCACTTTTTGGCCAAAACATGACCAACGATGTCATTCCTTCCTTGTCTAAACCGTGATCAAGTTTTTAATCTGAATCACTGTGGTGGGTTTTGGCATATAAATTCAATGAAAAAATGTGTGATGATTCCAGAACAATCTATTCATTAGATGTGTCTTAACCATTTTGACCATTATGATCATTTTGGCCACTTTGACCCATATTGACCATTTGCATAATTCATATTAGAAGCGCAGAATGGTGAGCAGCAAGGTTTCCATTGGGCTTCCTTATCCAAATAAAAATTTTGATGGGGAAGGTTTGAAAAAGCCATCATGTGTAAAATTTTACGCTGATTCCAAAAATGTTAGTCTTATTGACTTCAATTATGACATTCTGGTCATAATGGTCACTTTTTGCCCCCCCCCCAAAAAAAAAAAAAAATGACCAACGATATTCTTTATCTGAAACGTGATCAAATTTTTAATCTGAATCATTTGTAGGTTGGTTTTAGCATCAAGTTCCAATTAGATATATGTGATGATTTCAGAATAGTTTATTAATCGGGTGGATTTAAATCATTTCGACCATTTCGGTTATTTTGGCCACTTTGACCCATATTGACCATTTGCATAAAAGCTATTAGAAAATGAGAATTAGTGAGCAGCAAGGGGTCTATTGGGCTTTCTTATCAAAATTAAAAATTTGATCATGTTGATGGGGAAGGTTTGAAAAGCTCATCCTATGCAAAATTTTACTCTGATTCCAAAAATGCTAGTCTTATTGACCTCACTTATGACATTCTGGTCATAATGGTCACTTCTTGGCCAAAAAGTGACCAACTACGTCATTCCTTCTTTGTCTAAAACGTGATCCAATTTTCAATCTGAATCATTTGTGGTGGGTTTTGGCAGACATCCACATTCTAATAAAATGATGATGATTACAGAACAATCTATTAATTCATGTATTGAAATCATTTTGATTTCAATACAAAAGGTCAAAGTGGCCATAATGACCCTATTTTGGGGTCGTTATGGCCACTTTGACCCGCTTTGATCATTTCCATAATTTCTATAGAACTGTAGATATGTGTATTCACAACGCTTTGCCATGTTTGCGTGCAACATTAACTTGATTTACGTACAATTTTGGGTGCTTGCTCAGTAGACATTATATAAAATATATTGAAGTGGTCATTTGTGGCAAAAGTGATCTGAATAACCACGGTGTACTAGAGTATGATCGACAAGGCCACATTTTCAAGGCCACATTCTTGATAAAAAAATAGCCATGGTGGCCGAAATGGTCGAAATCGCTGAAATGTGTTCAATAAGACTGATTGTCTTCGAATCAACATACATTTCCATTAAGATGTTGGCTGTCAGACCCTATGCTCGTATGATTTAGAATTTTGCCCTGATTTTGGACAAAAAAAACCACAAACTTATCAATGGTCAATTGGGGCCTGAAAGTGGTAAAAATGACTACATTATTGCTAATGGGGTCAAGAAAACCACCTTTACTACAATCAAGGCACATTTTTACAAGAAAAATGTGTATCTAATCCTTGTTACCCACCCTTCAAACGATACTTCTTCATTGTTTTTTGCATCTGATTTCAACACCACCACCCCCCCCCCCAAAAAAAAAAAGAAAGACAGAAAAAAAAAATGACACAATTGTTCAGTTTTGGCTCCAAAGTAACCAAAAGGGCCAGAGTGTGGTCAACAATACTAAAAAAATTTGAATCGGTTTTAAATTTTACGTAGGAAAAGCTTTCCAAACCTTCCCCACCAGTTCTACGATTAGGCCTAAAACCCAACGCAAACCTTTATGCTCACTGAAATTCATGTTTGTTTTTTGAAATCATGGTCACTTTGGGTCAAAGTGGCCAAAATCACTGAAGTCCGAAATGGTCAAAATGGTTTTATATGCATCAGAAGAATTGATTCTTCTGAATCCATTACATATTCTCCTGAATGTATTTGGGTGTCTAAATCCCTCCTTTTCCTTTCAGACAATAAAGGAATGATATTGTTGGTCATTTTTTTTTTGGCCCAAAAGTGACCATTATGAAGAATGTCATGTTTGAGGTCAAAAAGATAGGATGGGCTTCTCAAACCTTCCCCATCGAAATTCTTATTTGGTGATGAAGCCTAGTGGTAACCTTGAAGCTCACTAATTCCGAGTTAACAACAATTATGCAAATGGTCACTGTTGGTCAAAAAGGCCAAAATGGCCGAAATGGTAAAAAATTATTTGATTACATCCAATTAATAGATTGTTCTGGCATTACATTTATGATTTTGATGCCCAAACCCACTTACAAATGATTTAGATTAAAATTTTGTTGTGATTTCAGACAAAGAAGGAATAAGATCGTTGGTCATTTTTTTGGCCAAAAGTGACAATTATCACCAGAATGTCATGAGTAAGGTCAATAAGACTAGCATACCTGGAATCCGTGCAGATTTTTACATAGGACGAGCTTTTCAAACCTTCCCCATCAAAATTTTTATTTGGTGAAGAAGCCCAATGGAAACCGGGGATCTACTACCGGCAGGAGGGCCATGTGGAAACTTGAAGCTCACTATTTTCGAGTTTCTAATAGATATTATGCAAATGGTCACAATTGGTCAAAATGGTCAAAACGACCGAAATGGTCAAAATTATTTAAATACACCCGACTAATGAATTATTCTGAAATCATCACACATATCTAATTGGAATTTGATGCTAAAACCAATCTACAAATGATTCAGATTAAAAATTTGATCACGTTTTAGACAAAGAAGGAATGACGTAGTTGGTCATTTTTTGGCCAAAAAGTGACCATTATGACCAGAATGTCATTAGTGAGGTCAATAAGACTAGCATTTTTGGAATCAGCGTAAAATTTCGCATAGGATGAGCTTTTCAAATCTTCCACATTAGAATTTATATTGGGCTGGGGAAGCCCAATGGAAACCTCGCTGCTCACTAATTTTGAGTTTCTAATGGATATTATCCAAATGGTCAATATGTATCAAAGTGGTCAAAACGACTGAAATGGTCAAAATGGTGAAGACAGATCTAATGAATAGATAGTTCTGGAATCATCACAAATTTTTAATTAGAATTTGAATGCCAAAACCCACCACAAATGATTCAGATTGAAAATTGGATCACGTTTTAGACAAAGAAGGAATGACGTAGTTGGTCATTTTTGGGCCAAAAGTGACCATTATGATTAGAATGTCATGAGTAAGGTCAATTAGACTAACATTTTTTGAATCAGCGTAAAATTTTACATAGGATGAGCTTTTCAAACCTTCCCCATTCAAGTTTCTTCTGGAGTGGGGAAGCCAATGGAAACATTGCTGCTCACTAATTCTGAGTTTCTAATAGATATTATGCAAATGGTCAATATGGCTCAAAGTGGCCAAAACGGCCGAAATGGTCAAAATTCAATCAATGAGTTGATGGTTCTGGGATCAGCACCCATTTCTACATTAAATTTGGAAGTCATAACCTGTTCTTCAGATGATTCTGATTACACTTTGTATCAGATTTTGGTCAAAAAAATGCTTAAAATGGTCATTTTTGGCCAATCGGTGGCCAAAATGACCACTCCATTGTTATTGGGGTCAATAAGACCACTTTTTCTTGAACCAGGGTACATTTTTTACATAGGATAAGCCTATCAAACCTTCTTCGCTGATAATACTGATTGGGATAATTACCCCTGACCAGAAGTGACCAAAATGGTCATTTTTGGCCCAAAAGTGGTCAAAATTACCAAAATGTCGTGAGTAGGGTCAATAAGACCCCGGATAAGCTTTTCAAACCTTCCCCAGCAAAAATTCTGATTAAAGCCCCTTATCTCCTGGACTAATAACTTTGATATTGTCCCTTCAAATACAAACTTATGTCCCAAAACAGATAGAAATCAACTCTAACTGCACCAGGGAGGAGAGGGAGAGAGTTGGGGGGGGGGGGGGGGGGAGCTAGGAGAGATGTTCGTATTTTTGTTAAAGTTATTGGGGGGGGGTGGTCCAAATATGTTCCCTGATATTAAGCTCTATATGAGCAAACACTGCGATATCTGACGGGAATGTCGAGAAAAGTACTATAAAAAATAAATAAAATGCGATCTTTATTTTTCTAAATCAGAATATTTCATTTGATATCATGATTTATGCAAATTATAAGGATTATAGACCTATAATGTAAATTTATTGGCCTTATTCTCTTAAAAGTCAAGACAAAAAAGGCTTTATTAAAATGAGATTGCGTGGGAACTATCCCTTATGTAATATATAAAGATTAATTAAGAATGGCGTATCCAAGATTCTCTTATTTTTATTGATGGCATATCCAGGAATGCACGTGCCCCTACGTGCCAGCCAAAACCAAATCTGACATATCTTAGTTACACATCGAATGAAAGGAAATGTGTGCCCCCCCCCCCCCCAGAACAGAAAGAACATGAAAAATGTGAAAACTTTTTTTTCCCTTGCTTGTCCGAAAATTCAGAATAGAAGGCATCTGATGATTATGGAGGAAAAACTGGACCCCATAAAATCTGATACCCCCCTCCCCCTGAGCGACTTTTGGAGGGCTGGCGAGAAGTAAAAAAACCCGAATCTCCCTTCAAGCAGTTCACAAAATTTGACAGCCCTGCATTTGTGCCCCCCCCCTTTTTTTTTTTTTTTTTACTACATCCTGCATTCGCCCCTGTCATGAACTGTCAGTGTCAGACTCATATCCATAATAGGGTTCAGAAGCCCCCTCCCACTACATTTTCGGTCTCTCGGGGCTGTCGGTCTCGTTGGCTGAAGCCTAAGTAAACGACGGTACATTATAAATATAACAGTGAACTGGAATTTAGTTAGAGTTTCTTCTGTTACCAGCTGTAGGCTGGGCTTGCCTTCGGGCGGTCGTACGTCTGCTACATGGTCGTCTGCTAGCGCACGATCTCATTGAATGTCGTCGACCTCACGTGATCGATACTATATGCCCACATTACGTCATCAATAATAACAAACGGTTTAACGTGTTATATGACAAATTATTTTTTTGGTCAAAAGCATGCTTATTCCCGGGGATTTATGGGGCTTTATTGGACTCATTGAGCCTTAATTACATCCCTTCAGAACTTTAAATTTCATGTAAATTACATTTTTCATAATTTCAAATAAATACTAGGGGAATTAAAATCATTTCAAAACCCCTGTTTTCATGTGTTAACCTATGGGAGCTGGAAGGCCAAAAGCATGCATATTCCCGGGGATTTATGGGGGGGGGGGGGGGGGGGTTATAGGACTCATCGAGCCTTAATTATACCCTTTCATAGCTTTAAATTTCATGTAAATTACATTTTTCATAATTTCAAATAAATACTAGGGGAATTCAAATCATTTCAAAATCCCTCTTTTCATGTGTTAACCTTTCGAAGCTGGAAGGCCCAAAGCATGCATATTCCCGGGGATTTATGCGGGGCTTACTGGACTCATCGAGCCTGAATTATACTTTTTCAGAACTTTAAATTTCATGTAAATCACATTTTTTATATTTTCAAATAAAAACAAAGGGAATTATAATCATCCTAAAATTCCTTGTTTTTTGCGTGTAAACCTATGGCAGGCGAGACTTTTTTGGTCAAAAGCATGCATATTCCACGGGATTTATGTGGGGTCTTTTCAATTTTTTGAGCCTTCACTAAGCTTTTTCAAAGCCTCAAATTACATTTAAATCACATTTTTTTATATTTTCAAATAAAACTATGGGAATTATAATCATCCTGAAATTCCTTGTTTTCGCGTGTAAACCTATGGCAGGCGAGACTTTTTGGGGGTCAAAAGCATGCATGTTCCCTGGGATTTATGCGGGGTCTGTTCGACTAGTTGAGACTTAATCATACATTTTCAGAGCTTTAAATTTTATTTAAGTCACATATTTCAAAATTTTGATTTAATTCTGGGGGAATTATAATCATTCAAAAATCCCTGTTTTTGCGTGTTAACCTATGGGAGCTGGAAGGCCAAAAGCATGCATATTCCCGGGGATTTATGCGGGGTCCCTTCCACTTTTTGAGCCTTCATTAAGCTTTTTCAGAGTCTCAAATTACATACAAGCCACATTTACACTAAATTCAAGGAAATACTAGAGGAACTATAATCATTCTTAAAATCCATGTTTTCACGTGTTAACCCTATGGAAGATGACTCTGTCAAAAAGCAGGCATGATCCCGGGGATTCATAGTGGCATTTATTGACAATAAAGGTTCAAGAAATGTTTTTTGAACTATCCATCCTTTCTCTCGTGCAAAAATCAGACTTGAAAAAGATAGAGTATGATATGAAATATCAAGAAAAAAAGAGATATCTTTTCACGTGTTATACCTATGGCGAACGTATTTTACCGAGTCTTTTTTAACACAGCAATTTACGCCTGCCGAATGTACTACGGAAGTAGGTGACAGTAATCTGTCTTGATACTATTAAAAGTCTGTGGTCTAAGAACCGTTCCTCAAGACCACCTCCCGAGGTGGTCTTCTGGAGCGCTCCAGAAGAACGCTTCCTGGACCACTTTAGCATTCACACTCACCTTAGAACCGCTCCTGAGGAACCGTTCTTAGTTAGACCGCTCTAACGAAGTGAGTTTGAAAGGGGTCTAAGATATCAAAAGGTCTGCATCTTATTTCATAGTACACACCCACACACAGTCACGTATTGGCACGCAGATTTTTCAGTTGTAAGTGCGAGTATAATCTATTCATTATCGGCGCAGTATGAAAAGATGATGTACTTGTGTGCACGTGTCTAAGCCACCGTTCACACAAGTCTCATGAAAATGGTTGATGCCTTTCAAAAGCCTTCAAAATTGTGAATTAATCTACATATGGTTTGAGATTATGAAATCATAACTTATTATCTACATCTCGGCCAAAACCCCATTCGTTTCGTTCAGTAGTCACGAAGAAATAAAGATTTTTGTAACGGATGACAAGTCTCTTTTATCCAAGTTTTGACAGAAGACAGACTAAAAAAGGATAAACAATTCAACACTCTTTTGAAATGGTTTGATAAAGAAATTACACACACACACACACGCACACACACACACCCACCCAAGCATGCATCTAATGGTAACTTTTCTTACATAGGTGCATTATGTAAGCAAGGAATGTTTGCATTTGCGGTTGACATGTTATGACATTTGTGGTCAAAATGAAATTTTTTACATTTGTAGGCGAAGTGCTTTTACATTTGTGGGTGAATTATTTTACATTCGTGGTTATATTTACACTTGTGGATGACATGTAATGACATTTGTGGTTATTTTGACATTTGCGGGTGCTATGTTTTAATATCAAAAGTTTAAGCAATGTTCTTTAATATGAATTGGTCAGTTTGAAAAAAAAATAAGTCTAGTCATTCAGACTCTGCAGTCCTTCCCTTGCGCAAGTACTAATGCAAGAACTTACTCTGTTTAAAAGTTATGGGAGATCAAAATGAGACCAGTATTCAGGGTCGTAAAAAAGAAAAGTAATACAACAAAGTCCAGAGAAGACACTCATAAGTCTAATAAAAAACTGTCAAAAATACCACTTTTAGATTGTTTGGTGCCTACAGAATTTTAGATTACTTAGAAAAAAGTATACCCTTTCAGGAAACACCCAAAACTAAAATTTGACCATGCCAACCAAAAACACATTGAATAAGCTCTAACTGAAAATTACGTAGTGCGACTTTTTGGTGGTTTTGTAGTGCCTGGTCACCATAGGATATCTACCAACCAGGTTTGGTCGAAGTTCAACCATTTTCTACAAAGTTATTATCTCCACACCTATGGTCATGTGCAGATACTGTTTTTTTTTTTTCTGTGTGGAAACTACTGAATCATGGTCATAATTATAGTAACTGCTTTTTCCTATGGGGAAACTATCCAAAATCCAGTCACCACAGTAACATACATCCTTAATAACATTTGAAAAATAACGGAAACATATATTTTTTTAATGTGTTGATAGACAAGTAGGTATGGTGCGTTATAATACCACAAAATTATTTTTGAATGTTTCTGCGTTTTTAAGGGCTCTGCAAAAAACACAAAATAGCTTTTTGGAGTTACTGCTTTTTTACGTGGGGGGGGGGGGGCAGCATTATCCTGGATCTGCACCTTACAGTACGTTTAATTGTACCAACAGATTGTATATCCAACCCCTGTGTGAACGAAGGAACATGCACAGAGACCCTTGCGGGATTCGAATGTTTATGTACTCCAGAGTTCTACGGTATCACATGTTGTAAGCAAGATTTTATTTTTTACGTTTATTTATTGGAAGCACATTTTGTTACAGCTCATATGGTTTCTTCTTTTTTTTTTTTAAACATAATTATAGGTTCGTATTCTCCTATGATTTAAACCATACGCTGGGTTTGAGCTCGGTCAAAAGTCTTCTTTAACAAAATAAGTTAAACCATTCCCTTTGTTTCATAAGACGTTAGCCCTCGTCGGGTTTAACTCATTGAGTAGAATACAGGCCAGAGAGTTCTTCTTCTTCTTCTTCTTTTAATCTTCAAAGGGCTATTCAGCCTATGACGATGATGAACTAAATATTGCATTCTGTGGCAGAGATATGGCCACATATTCTAACGCGTCTAACAAAAAAAAAAAAAAAAAAAAAAAAATTATGATCCAATCGAAGGAACAATAAAAAGTTAAAAAATCATAAGTTTTACACATCATTAACATTTGGTTGTAAGACTGGCAACAGGCCACAGGCCTATGCAGGCATGTGCAAGTCCTCATCACTCTACACAATTCACACTGTGACCTATACCTTTTTTCTTAAATAGGGCCTACAAGTAATGATGAATACTGTAAAAAAAAAAAATAAATAAATAAAAATCATGTAGTCGAGACGAAAAGTTCTGAGTCACGAGGCCGCTGAAAAATTATTTTCTATAGGTTTCGTGACTTGGTCCGAGACCAAGGCCAGGGCTACTCAAATATGGCCTCGAGGCCGGATTCGACTACGACACAGGTAGAAAATAAATCATGCAATTTACATCATTTTCTTAAACAACTTATTAAGTAGGCCTACAGTCTTCCCTCTCTCTCTCTCTCTCTCTCCCTATCTTTATCTATGGCTGCACTGATATACCATTTCTATATTATTGTTGACAGCATGTCCGTTCATTCACACTCCCAACGTTGGTGACGCCAGAGCGTACACTTTTCCGGGACTAAGCATTCCTCCTGGTGTGACGTCATTCGACTTTGAAGTTAGCGCCAACAACGACGCACACATCGGACTGTCGAGAAGCAACGCAACGGAAGAGCATATGTACGAAATAGGTAGGGCTGACTTAGAGTAACTGAAATAATGTCCACATATAATGCACAGCTGGATCCCCCCCCCCAAAAAAAAAAATAAATAAATAAAAAAATAATTAAAAAAAAATAATTAAAAAAAAAATAATAATAAATAAATAAAAAATAAAAAATAAAAAAATAAAATAACTAAAAATTATAATACATAAATAAAATAAATAAAAAAAATAAATAAATAAATAAAAAAAAATAAATAAAAAAATAAAAATAAAAAACGATAATAAAAAGGGTGGGGGAGGGGGAATGTCGGCACGACCCAAGTCAAGTCGAAACAGCAATTGTGCAGAGAAATATTTTATCTTCATAGATATTGTAGTTATTTTATTTTATCAATTTTTTGTAACGCTCAATTATTTTTCTTCAGTTTAAATTACAAGTGTATTGTATGAAAGAAGTGTTAGAAAGGTAACAGGCTTGTAGGCCAGCATCAAATGAATAACATCCAATAATCCAATAACAATGAATGACAACAGCAAGTCTGTAAATAAGTGCATTATGTGGTATTTTTGATGGATTTTTATTTGATCTTTTGCTTGTTTTGTTTTGATCTAGTTTACTAGATTGATGGCGCATTATAAGAGCTGTATTTTTTATTCATTATAATATGTTTTCGTTGAATCACCTATGTCCTTCTAGCACACTGTAGAATGACGCATTTCCTTTAAACACCCTCCTATCTACATAGCCATTGGTGCATGGGAAAACACCGTCTGTGTTGTTTTGAATTTGTGTCGAATTTATTTTCGTTGAATCACCTACATGTCCTTCTAACACACTGTTTCCTATACAGGGTGCATTTGAAAACACCGGCGGTACTTCTTTTGATTTTTTTTTAAATGTTGAATTTGTTTGTATTGAATTATCCATGTCCTTCTAGCACATTATATCCTATATTGTTGGATGGGAACACAGCAGCGATGCTTTTTACATGTGTTTATGTAGAATGACGCATTTCCTTTAAACACCTTCCTATCTACATAGGCATTGGTGGATGGGAAAACACCGGCGGTGGAATCCGCCGCTGCGTTTATCAGTGGGATGAACCCTGCGACTGGAAAGCCCTTCGCGAACATGACCCAGTCGCAATGGGACTCTCTGGTGTACCATCATATGACCACTATCAACTCTCCTTTGCAGACGGTCATATCGAGTTATACCGGTATGGCAGCAGTACACTTCTGATGGAGTTCGTCGATCAGGATCCTTTAGAGATCAACTATGTTGGGATCTGGACAGGGTTTGGGTCTGAAGGGTCCTGGAAATTTCCATCCCTATGCCATCATACGTGATTTTGAATTTCTTGTCATATAATTCTACACAAAATTCAATGAAAAATAGAATCAAAGTAAAAAAAAAAAAAAAAAAAAAAAACAGAAATGTCATTGTTCAGAAGAATCCGCTGGTAAGAAATATAATAACGGATTTGGTAACTTTATGGTTTCATAAATCATCTTTTTTGCACATAAGTGATACCATATTGACTGAAGAAGAAAAAAAAAAGAAAAAGAAGGGAGGAAGAAAAAGAAAATATTTACCTTGTTCTTTTGTTCTTGTTCCTTGTTCATATATACCCTTTGATACATTTTTTTTCACACTGTAGATTGTCAGTCAGGTGAACAAAAAGATTATAAAGAAAAAGAAACTTTTCTTTTTATGGGGAAAAATGAATGAGAAAGCTCATGATGATTATTTCACCCTAAGAACAAGACCTTCTATTTAATGAGAGCATATTTCAGAATATCCTGTTTAACCCTTTTAAGTAAAAAATATATAAATCACTCGTGGCCTCACCTTTAATGAAAACAATAGGAAAAATGTTTTCATGATGAGAGAATATTTCGAAATATGCTGCTGTCAGAATGATAGCCTTGCTTTTACTAAACTATAACGGTAGCGTTGCGTTCGAGTTTAATATAAACGTTACATATTACACTGATAATACTTTCAGAAAATTGATGGCATAAATGCAAATTCAAGCAATAAATATTTATGTGAACTGAATAAATGTGATATGTGAGCAAAAAGAGGCATGATTGATAATTCTATTTTTTAAAAATATACATGTAAATAGAGGCTCTAAATGAATATTCCACTACAATGATGTTAGACATTATACGTATGTACATACGGGCAATATAATATCATCTTTAATATGTTCGAAGTATAAGTTTTAGGTTTATATACTGCACCAATATTCTTTTATAATGTATTGCGTTATTACTTAATTCAGTTTCATGTCGATAAGAATGGCATGTTATTAGATTTTGAAGATAGGTTAATTATTACCCCCAATTATTACTTAGATGAGAGAACCGTCATAATGGCAAAGCAACTGTTCATTACTAAGGGACCATGATAATCAAACTAATGGGGAGAAGCGATACTATTCCTCATCCTTGTGAAAAATTGTGTCTTTCAAATACGTGTTTCAAATATTCATAACTCAATTCGAATAAACGAGGCGACATCAGATGGCTTTTATTCATACTATTCCACTTTTATTATCCTATAATTTACTAAAGGGAAAGAGAATGAAGAGGTATAAGAGAACGATACAAACTGGGTTATTGTGGGCATTTTGTGTACATACAGAGAGAGAGAGAGAGAGGGGGGGGGGGTTAAACGAGACAATGAATCTGACGATATGATATCATTTTTGATGAAAGAGAAAAGAATATGGGGCTTGTAAATGGAAAAGAGTGCTAATTAGAGCAAAATACATAATAAAGGGAGGGACATTGAATGGAGTGAAATATTAAGGTAGGAAAAAAAGAGGGAAAAGGTATGGTTTATGTGTTAACGACGAGACATAAAACAAGTAGGTCTTTATCGACTGACATATGCACTGGATGAATGGTCATACAACGAATCCCAAGAAATTAATGAGAATTTACTTTCAAAGGATGAGATTTCATGGGTTTCGTTGCTAATGTGTTTAATTGACGTTGCTTGAATTCACCAACGATTTGATGAGAACTAAAAAAATTGTAACTGGAGGTGTAAGGCCTTGTATTTTTCAGCTGTTGGAAATATGAAACTGTTTATAGCATCCGTGTACAATTTGGGTATACCTTTCGCCAAGCATTCCATGGGAAACACTCGAATAAACTCTCGATTTTGTCAAAGGAACTGATTTTTAGAATGAGTATTAATGTCAAACAAAGTTTTAAATGCCATTGCGTATATCTTTTTGAATCAGGGGCATACAGAACATAACTCAATCTTGATATTATCAAAGAGAATAAGAAGTAACAGATAAAGTACTTTTTTTTTTACTAAGTTACTTAAATTTTCATAAATTTCTATTTTTTCTGAAGAAAATTATGTCCAATTAAGCGCCCTGGATATGATTATTACGTATATTGCATTACACAACCCTTTTATAAAATAAAACTATTCCTTCATCAACAACCAAGAAAATAGAAATCTATGATTTGTCAGTAAAACAAAATTGGAGAGGTGCTTTAAGTAACATGGCTAACGTAGTCTTTATACTTTGTGTATGTACTCAAACTATATAATGCCATTTCAAAATAACTAATATATACATGGTTATTTTTTCAACGGATTTTAGAAAATATCACCCGTCTATACATATGATGATCTATTAAGATGATAAAAATGTGAAATGATTTCAACATTTTCATTAAAAACAAAAGTTAAAGGTATCGTACAGTAGTGGGAAAGGTGGCGCTTTGGATATTTAACTACTTTGTCAGCTGGAATGCAAATTATTACATATACTGTTGTGAAATGATTAATTTCGAACATAGGTGACGTTTGTTTGAAGAAAAATGTTTTAGAAATGGCTAAAATGTCCCAAAAAATAAACATCTAATTACAAGCGCGGTACCGCGCTTGTAATTTGATGTGAAAACAATGTGTGTAACAAGTGTGTGCGAACCGCTATGCGCCGTTGAGCCGGGAGCGTCGGGGTAGGTGTTCCTTAGCGGGGGTATAAGGTAACCGTTGATATTCGATCATTTGAATTATTTTACTGAAAATCACCGGAAATCATGAATAGAATACCGGATTATCTCACTCATGTATCTTTTTATTGAAGCCGAACAATATGAGACTATATTTGAGCAGTTTCATGCCAACTTTCAATTTGCTACCACTACTGTTTATTACCTTTAATTACGAGGATACCATATACTCTGTGTATATATATATATATATATATATATGTTCTTTTTTTTTTTTTTGGTGGTTATGAGTTTATTTTCATGCTTTTGTTGGCTATTATTGTTACTGATTATTGCTATCAGGGACTCATGGAAGACCACCAATATTGGTGATGATGAGTCACCCTCTATAAATATCAGAAATAAATAAATTAATTAATTAAACTCTACAGAGATCATAAAATAAAGATGTACTGGCTTGCGTATACTCAATTTAGAGAGTTCATGACTTGTGGTGTGGAGACAGACTGGTATAGTATTTCATTCACTTGGTTTTCAATCAAAAGGAAGAAGGTTCGAATCCCACCCGGCCTTTGGCACTATAATCAATAAACCTTTGCCACTCTCCACCCAAGTATAAATAGGTAAACCTGATATGCTACAGTGGTACATATTTTCTCAGTAATAATGTTGTATTCATAGTAGGACTTACATTTTCGACGATACAGTTCCTTGTCAACACAAAGCCCCGACTTGATCATACAGCGTAATCGACTTCGGCGACCGATACTATTAAGCTCGCAAACCCTGCTCCACACAGGCTGAGACAGCAGCTCAGTGGTGAGGTTGACTGTTCAGCTGATAGCATTGGCGTAGACAGGTCCTCATAAGTGGGAGGGGGGTATGAGTTCCTTCAAGGACCATATATATATATATATATATATATATATATATATATAAATATATATATATATACCCAACTTAAACATTTCGACGGCGTCTCGGCAAATTATCATATATATTATCTTATTTACTTCTCATTCCTAACTGAATCCCGCTGCTCTCTTTTTCTTATCTTGCCTCTATTTCTCTCTCTCTCTCTTTCTTCCCGCCACGCTCACCTGCTATCCCAGTTTCCCCTTAGACAATGTCAAAGGTCAGTAATTTATTCACACTTTACACTCACCCAGATACCACACACATGCATTAGTCACTTTCAACAAAACTTCAATTTAGGTAAGCGGTCTTATTGCTGTTGATGTGCAGGGATGCATACAACTATTATTATGTTATTCAACCATCTAGATATGTTTCATAGATTTGTAAATATATTTTGAAATACTTTTTCCGACCTCCTAAGCTCCACCCTAAAGAAAAGCTCCAGACCTCATTCCAGCAATGACATTATCTGTCAATCATCAGTCAGCTACACTAACATTCTACAATAGACAGTGGAATGTAAATTCCCCCATCTCAGCACATGCTCACAATAGCATTGCATGCTTTCAAACAATACCTCCTCATTTCCATTCTTTTCCTGGTGAATCTACAGCATGCCTAACATAGCAACTCCTATGTAGGCATTGTTTGGTATATTAGAACAGATGGTCATCTCTGGCAAATCTACATACCACTGTCTCTCCTTAGCTCACTAATAATTGACAGATGATGTCATTGCAGGAATGAGATCTGCAGCATTATTTTTTTTCGGTGGAGCTTAGCATGTTTGAGAAAATGATTTTTAAAAATATCTGAAAATATATGAAACATATATTTAGATGTTGGAATAAAAAGATATTAGTTGTATACATCACTGCATATCAACAGAAATCAACTTGCATTTGGGTTGCAGTGGACCGTTAAATTTCTGTACAATATTTCTGAGCTATGTTCTTATCATGCATTCATTCAGTTACTTGTAATAAACTGTACCCATGAAGGTATATGCTGATATTAATATGCAAATGTATATTTTGTTATCAAATGGAATATAAAAACACACACTTATATGTGTGTATATTGAAGTATATACTATATGTTTGTATTATTATCTTCAGAACCTGAAGAAGGCCGGGAAGACCGAAAGCTTAATCTAATAAAGTTGAAGTTCAGCTACGTCCTTGTCTCCGGTCTCATCAATCCTCACACTATATATAAGTGTTGGGTACCTCGAGATCAATCTTGATCTCGAGACCAGTCTCGAGATCGGCATCAGTAATCTCGATCTTGTTCTTGATCTCGAAGGTGTTGATCTTGATCTTGATCTTGATCTCGAAGCTTCTGTTCTCAGAATTTTCGCTCGAGATCGCTCGAGATCAACATTGTTATTACGTAGATTATCAAACGAAAAAGCTTTTAAGGGAATATATCACCCCTGATATTTATCGAGGATGATGACCTGTGTCATCATCACCCAACTATACATAGAAGAATGATAAAATGACAATTATAACATGTAGAGCCGGTCAGAAGCACCGCTCCGGGGGTTGCATGTAGGCACAGTGCCCCCAATTTCCCCTTTAACTTCTGATAAGTACCCCCATTTTTCTTTCGAATAAGTTCCCGTTCTATATTCTTATGAGAGCCCATTTTGATAATTACACCTCATCCCTCACCTTAACTTTGATATATGCTCCTCTTTCAACAAGAGCATTTGTCCCTTTTATCCCTTTTAATGTACAAGTCATTTTTTTTCCTTTGTAATATTTAGGCACTGATTTAATTTTTTCTACTTTATAAGAACATTTCTCTGTTCTTATAAGAGCCCTTTTTCAAGTGTGATTAGTGCCCCTTCTCATCTCTGATAACTGCCTTTTCTACCTTTTCTACACATCAGTGTTGGGTACCTCGAGATCAATCTTGATCTCGAGACCAGCCTCGAGATCGGCATCAGTAACCTCGATCTTGTTCTTGATCTCGAAGGAGTTGATCTTGATCTCGGAACTTCTGTTCTCGGAATTTTCGCTCGAGATTGCTCGAGATCAACATTGTTATTATGTAAATTATCAAACGAAAAAGCTTTTAAAATCACCACTCAGTATTGGGTACCTCGAGATCGATCTTGATATCGAGACCAGTCTCGAGATCGGCATCAGTAACCTCGATCTTGATCTTGATCTAGAACATATCAGATCTTGATCTCAGATGTTCTAATCTCGATCTTGAGCTGCGGATCTTGATCTTGATCTGGATCTCGGACTGTCTGATCTTGATCTTGATCTTGATCTTGATCTTGGACCCTCTGGTCTTGGACCCAACACTGCTATATATATATATATATATATATATATATATATATATATATATAATGCGTGGGGTGAGGGTGTGTAAACATGTATATATATTTTTTTTGGTCTCTCTTTACATGTCCAAGATACAACTTTAGCATCATGGTTTGCAGTTTTGTAGTATGATTTGAATATTGAGCTAGCGAGCGAGCAAACAATATTCAAAATTTGTGAGGTCGCAATTACATTGCAATAAAAAAAACTGGGAAACAAAATTCTGAAGTGGTTTTATTTGCAAAATTTCACAATGGAAATTTATTTATAGGAGAATGAAATCCTGGGGTAAAATCAATTTTAATGAAAAGAGAGTATAGAGAGAAGCAATTTAAAAAAGGTTCCATCAAAATCGGTTACAAAATGAGAAAGTTATGAAAGTTTGAAAAGTCTCAATTAACTTCCTCTGGCTATCCTCAAATTTACAATGTTGCATTGAAGTGACAGGTTTAGTAGTACAACTCTCCATATGTTTTGTACAAAAAATTTCATATTTTCCCCATTATCTCTCAAGGTGCAGCTTGTCTCCTTCTTAGCTCAAGATATATCATGGGAAAATGTATTTGACACAACATAATTAAGTTGAGTTCACAAAAAGACAAGCAGCATCTTTAGAGATATTGGAGAAAATATGAAATTTTGTGTACAAAACATATTGAGAGTTGTACTACTAAACCTGGCATTTTTAAGCTACACTGCCAATTTGAGGATCACCGTAGAAAGTAAATTGAGACTTTTAAAACTTTCATAATTTTTTTCATTTCGTAACCGATTTTGATGGAACTTTTTTTAAATTGCTTCTCTCTATCCTCTCTTTTCATTAAAATGGATATTCCCCAGGGTTTCATTCTCCTTTAATGAGCTAGACTTATCAACATAGAAAATATAAAAAATGCCAGGTTTATTGGGAATATTGGCTTTAAGTCACTTTGGATTAGGGACACATGTTATGGAAAAGGGAAACGTGGTACTTATCATGGGGAAAAGGACACTTATTAGAAAAATAAATGAATGTTTAGAAAATGTAGAAAATGCAGTTATCAGAGTGAAAAGGGGCACTTATCACACCTCACAAGGGGCATTTATAAGAACGAAAAATGTTCTTATAAAGTATAAAAATTAAATCAGTGCCTTTGTATTACAACGTAAAAGAAAAAAATGACTTGTTATATTAAAAGGGAATAAAAGGGACAAATGCTCTTGTTGAAACAGGAGCATTTTATCAAAGGTAAGGTGAGGGATGCAGTGTAATTATCAAAATAGACACAAGAATATGGAACGGGAACTTATTCGAAAGAAAGATGGGGGTACTTATCTGAGGTTAAAGGTAGGGGCACTGTGCCAACATCTAACCCCCGGAGCGGTGCTTCTGACCGGGTCTACATGATATGATTCTATGTATAGTTGGGTGATGATGACACAGGTCATCATCCTCGATAAATATTGGGGGTGATGTATTCCCTCTTTGCCCACCACATTCGATTCCTATGACTATATTTTTATTTCAATTTTGAAAATTGTTAGTATTACTAATGAGTGTGGCAAAATTGCAATATAAAGTAACTGAACCCTCTAAATCAAGAATAATTATCTGTACTTTTAGTCTAAATAATTTTTCTGCATTATGGCCTTGAAAAAAAATCACCTCAAAATATACTGGGGGATGGTGACACAGGCCACTCCCCCCCCCCCCCCCCCCCCCCCACTTCATTAAAAGAAAGAAAGGGGGGAAAAACCCTCCATATCCCTCCCAAATCAACACCCATGTTGTATAACTTGAAGTAGATGGTTAGGGGATGTATACCCCCCCCCCCTTGCTATCTACGCCCCTGACTGATAGAGAGTGTTGAAATCATAACAAATACGATTTGAAGTTACGTAATCTGTATATCAAAAATGTATGGACATGATCATGATCTGAGCGAAGACCACTGAGATGTTGTGGGCCTGGGTTAGGCTCACTATCACTGGATAGTAAAGTACACAGTTGAAAACATGCTGTAGTGTTACTGTAATACAATATTGGCTTACTACAAAACTTCAACCTGCTATTAAAAGTGGGTTTAAGTACAGCCACTGGATCACCGAAGGACGGAAACTTAGGCTCAGTCGTTAGAAATGCCAGTAACTGTATAAGGATAAGTTATTCAATCTGCAATCAGAAGAAACACCAGAAACAGATCATATTAGCTGTATCAACATTAACCAACTTGATCTATCAGTAAATTTCTATTAAAGTAGAAATACGAAGACGATCCCAAATATCAAGATTACTATACCAATAGAAAGCTTTTAACCCCCAGAATAATATTAAGTGCCTTTCAACCAACAAAAAAAGTTCAGATTCGTGAAATATGCGAGTAAACTCCACCAAAATATCAAAGACGTATACGCCGATTTGCACATAAACAACGGGTCCTTTGCCCGTGACGTCATGGAAGGCAATCACGGCTATGTGGAAGTGAATGGCTGTGGTATTCCCACATAAATGCAATCCTGTCAGAGCTTACAACTTTTCTTGTTAACGAGTTCATGTGGATGATTTTCGGTTTGTATTTGAATAAATAATAACGAAGCAACACTCTCCAGTCGTGGATTTTTTTATATCCTCACATTCTTCTTTTGGATAGGGTTTTAAGACGAGTTTACTGCTCAAAACATGGTGAAATCAACATGCACTTAACTAGTGGGCGGGTGTAAATATTATAGACATTTTATCTTGTCATCAGCTCCGCACAGGAGCAATTTCGTGAGAAGAAGAGGCTTAGAGATATGATCGTAATTATAATGGATGCTTATGACTGCCCAAAAAAGGATACGGTACCTGTAAAATATTTGTATAAATATATCAAACTTGAATGTGTTCTGTGATAACTCCTTGCTCTGACTGTGACTAGCTAGTGCGTGTCTGTAGTTTTAGGATCTAATGAACGATATTCATCCGCGTATGGAGTGATGAGGCTCAACACAAACGTTCTTTCTTTCTCCTTCATCATTTCCGTCTAAGTCATGATCACCACCTTCGTCTTCTTCTCCAATGAACTCTTCAAAAGCCACAAGAAGATCGTCTTGATCAAGTTCTCCGGCCATTTTCGAATGTTATGTGTGATATAGATCGAACGCGAAATAAACAACGGCATACACATACACAGTATGCGCTAGCTGCAACGACCGGATCTACTATAGAGTACACTTTTTTTTTTTTTTTTTTTTTTTTTAATAACACACATACACACGCTGGTATCAATATGACTATAGCACTTCATTTATTTGATGTACGATAAAAGAGCAATGTAGATAAAATGCCTTGCTTAAGGGCATAAGTGCCGTGCCGGGGATCGAACGCCCGATCCTCGCATCTCCAGTCAAGCGCCTTAAACCACTGGACCACGGCACAATCTCATCAAAGTAAACACACACACACACAAATTACATGGTGAAAATATGGACTTATCATCGTTGGCATATATATATATATCATAATTCTGAAAGATGGAATTGATATTCATACTATGAAATATAAGGAGAGGGTGAAGAATTGTACATAGAGTTATGAAATTTGGACTTTTCAGCCTTTGAAATAAAATAAGCAGAAATTTGTATAACACTGACATGCTTCTCTGTGGAACATCCGGGTACCGTGCTACTCAGTCCCGATCCCGCCCTTGACGTCACTGATAATGGACCTGTTTCGTGAGTGGTTTTCTAGGCAAAGAGAGGAGGCTATTTTTCAACACTTCATATGCAGATATCTAATACCCAGAAAATTTTTGTGATATGTTTTGTAAATTAACAACTTAAAAATAACATATGCTAGCCGTAGATACCAAATTCATAGACATTTATTATCTCCGGATGTCTACTTTAACTGTCCTCTTTGAAAGCTTACTTTCCTTGTGTGATTTAAAGCATGTATTATCTCCTGACCAGTTCACAAATAAATTCCTTTAAGTCAGAGATCTAGTGTACATTGACTAGTTCTTTATGTCCTATGAATTAAGAATAGTACGTGTATAGTACGTGTATCATCAAAGCAATAAACCTCTTGCCTTTAAACGTCTGTTAAACATAAACATTCCTTGTATGCAACCAAACAAAGAAATTCTTAGTTTAAAACATTTATACTTATTTCCAATGCTCCCTTTAAATAAAAGCATGCATCTGTAATCCCTTTAGAACTGCATTAGCGTACACTAACACATACACGAATACCTGCCATATTCCTTGACTCTGATAATAAACTACTTATACTAAAATGACTCATTAGGTGCATCTCCATCAGCCCGAGTTTGCTCAAGCTCGAGATTCTAGCCCGATCAGCGCTTCTCGAGAAAAAAGTCCGAGTTTGAAAACCCCGTCTCCATCAGCCCGAGTCGAGCGATTCCCGCTCGTTCTTGGAATAAACTCGAGCTTCAGAGCATGCGCACTTCGAAGATGGAAAATTCAAAAAATATATATAGGATAAATGAAGAGAAAAGAGCAAAGAAATACATCAGGAAATGATAAAAAGAGAGAAGGAAAAACAAAGAAATACATAAGAATAGAAATAAGAATAGATAATGGGGAAAACAAAGAAATATATAAGGAGAAGAAGGAGAGAAGGAAAAACAAAGTAATATATAAGGAACAAAGAAATACATAAGGAAAAAGATAGAATAGAAAGAAAAACAAAGAAATACATAAGGAAATATAAAGAGAAGAGGACAGAAAGAACAAAGAAATACATAAACAGGAGGATCAAGAGGGCGCCCTTGACGATTACGTTCTGATTTTAATTTCGCTCAATAATCTGACGGATTTTTGGCACAAAAACATTGTTATGAACCAGTGAGTACAGTTTTGATGTTATCTTATCTATCTTCCGGTATTAAGCAAAGTTGTAATGGATCAGAAAAGGCAGTCAGATTGTATTGACCGAGAAAACACTCCTTCAAAACCTGCGAGTAAACGTATGGCTATCGAAAGCGCAGGCGTCGGGGGAGAGTCGGGCGGGTCCTCTGTTGCACGCCCGCTGGAGCATTGTATATACATGGGTTGTTTTTTTCTAAATGCAAGAAGTACTTTGATTATATGTAAAGACCAATGCATATAAAACTACATTCTTTTAACTGTCGAGGGCTGCAGGACTATGTCAAGAGAAGAAAGGTTTTTCATTACATGCGGTCCCTTGAGGCTGATGTATTGTTTCTTCAAGAAAGTCATTCTGATATTAGTGATGAAAAATTATGGCATTCACAGTGGGGGGAACATGCCTTCTTTGCTAATTTCACATCAAATAGCCCAGGTGTGGCAATTCTAATTAGAAAGTCAGTTAAGCTTAAGGTGAAATCGCTTTTTAGAGACCCAAATGGTAGATTTTTAATTTTAAATGCCCTTTTAAATGAACTTCCATTAACTCTGGTAAATGTTTATGCCCCGAAAATGATGACCCTGATTTTTTACTACATGTATTTGCGGAGATTGACAAATTTGATAACTCTTTTCTAATTGTAGCTGGCGATTTCAATACTGTCCTTGGCCCTCTTGATTACGAAGGCTCTAGGCTTCAACATTCTAATAGAAAAACTAGTGAAATGCTTTCTGTAATTATTGATGAATATGGCTTGTGTGATGTTTGGAGATCCTTTCATCCTGGCTTGAAAAAATTCACAAGACATCAAAAAAATCCTAAAGTCCTTTCTAGGTTATATTTTATTTTATTCTCAAATAGTTTCTTAAATAATTGTAAAAAATCAAAAATTTTGCCTGGAATTCAATCTGATCATTCAGTGGTGATGTTTGAGTTTGATGATAATCAACCTCCCAAAGGTAGAGGCTACTGGAAACTGAGTACACATTATTTACATCATGACACTGAATTTATTGATTTGATCAAAGAAAATGTTAAAGATTTTAAGTTCATTCATAAAGACTCCCAGTGTAATGCTAACACACTGTGGGACTCTTTGAAATATTGCTGGGGTTGCCATGGAATACTCAGCAAGGAAGAAGTAGGAAAGAAATTTAGAAAAAAATAAATTATTAGATGATATCGATAACATCAAATTACAATTATCAACAAGTAATCATGTTACCTCTGACGACCCATTATTTTTGCAGTTAGTAGAAATGGAAGACAAATTAAACAAAATTTATGAATTTGAAACTAAGGGCTTAATAATTAGATCCAGGGTTAGATGGCTAGAAGAAGGTGAAAAGAGCAGTAAATATTTTTGTAATTTGGAAAATAGATCTTGGCAAAGGAAAAATATTAATAAATTGAAAGATAATGGTAATAATGTGATTACGGATTCCAAAAATATTTTGAAATATATATATGAATTTTATAGTAAGTTATACTCTGTACCAAACAATTTACATAATACAATAGGTGAAAATGAAGTTAGTGAAACTATTTTTGACAATATTACTATTCCCAAATTACATGAGGATGACAAACAGTTATTTGAGGCTCCTCTTTCCAAAAATGAACTGTATGAAGTAATTCAGTCTATGAAGTCGAACAAAACTCCTGGTTTTGATGGTTTGCCAGTTGATTTTTATATTGTTTTTTTTGCCTGATATCTGTGATTTATTAATAAATTCTTTTAATTTTCCCCTACAAAATGGTTCAATGTCGGCACCCCAGAGAAATGGTATTATTACACTCCTTCCTAAGAAAGACAAAGATCCCCTGTTAATTAAGAATTATAGGGCTATTACCTTATTGACAACGGACTATAAAATTTTAGCCAAATGCCTTGCTAACCGTTTAAAACGTTGTATACATTATCTTATCCACCCTGACCAATCCGGTTTTATGAAAGGTAGAAATATCAGTCATAATATTCGTTTTATTTTGGATATTATTGAGTATACTGAAGCTAATGATATTCCAGGTTCTATTGTTTTGCTTGACATTGAGAAGGCATTTGATAGTGTCTCCCATAATTTTTTATTTCAAACTCTAGAGCAATTTGGTTTTGGCCATAATTTTATTGATTCCATTAAAACACGCATTTCAATAAAAAGAGGCACATTTCAAGGTTGTCCAAATTCTCCATACCTATTTCTTTTTGTCATTGAGATAATGGCCTTATCTATACGTCAAAATGAACAAATAAAGGGTATCACATTTGAAAATCAAGAAGCCAAAATATCTTTATTTGCTGACGACTCTGTTTGTTTTTCTGATGGGTCAGATCATTCTTTCTCTCAACTTTTTGATACTTTATTTAAATTTGGTCTGTATTCCGGATGTAAACTTAATTTTAGTAAACGGAAGCTATTTGGATTGGCTAAAAAAAAAAAAGGATGTCAGAATTTCCCCTATACTAATCATGGTATCTCATGGAAAAAAATCTCAATTTAAATGTTTGGGAATCCATTTTTCGTTAAATGTAGATCTAATTTTTGATTTAAATTACAAGGAAAAATTGAAAAGAATTGAACAAACTATAAATTGCTGGCGTATGAGAAATCTTTCTCTAATTGGTAAAGTGTGTGTTATAAAAACAATTGTATTGCCACAACTGATGTTTCTTTTCTCAGTTCTTTGTATTAGAATACCTCTTTCTTTTTTCAAAGAGTTGAATAGAATGTGTTTTAAATTTATTTGGAATGGGGGCAAAGACAGAGTTCAGAGAAAGATTATGTGTAATAATTATATCCAGGCTGGTCTAAAAATGATTGATCATTTTACATTTGCTCAATGCTCAAAAGATGTTGTGGGTGAAAAATCTTCTTGATGTAAATTATACCTCCTCTTGAAAAAGCATTGAATTATCTTTTTTGGAAAAAAAATAATGATGATGTTTCTCTTCTGTGGAACTCCTTTGTATCCTAAAGTCACTGGGCAATATACAACTTGCTGAATCATTGCGTGTTTGGTATTTATACAGAGAAGAAGCTACTAAAGAACTTTATGGTTATAAATTTTCAGAACTAAGCGCTTGTCAATCTCTTTGGTTCAAAAGGTCAATTCGCTCAAAATCAAAATCATATTTTGTTACGCTTCTTGGTTTGATAAAAATGTTCTTACTATCTCAGATTTATTCAACCCTCCATTTCCTGGCCATAAACTTTTTGAAGAATTGGTATTAGATTTTGGTATTCCCTCTGGAGATAGAAGAAAATTTAATTTTTTAATGAAAAGTATCCCAGAAGAATGGATAAAAAATTTTGATTTTGATATTGTTGGAGTACATGAAACCATAGTTCAAAAGCTGCTAAGTACAAAGAAAGTCCCCCAAAAGGCTTATATTGTTTTATTTGGTTCCCATGTTCCTGACAAGAGGTATGCTTATTGGAGTGACAACTAATCTGTACCTGTAAACATAAACTGGGACAAATTACACAATACTATTTTTTTTGGTACTATTGATACTAAATTAAGATCTTTTTATTTCAAGATTTTCCATAAGGCCATTGCTCTGAACGATTTTTTATACAAGATCAAAAGAAAAGATTCGCCTAACTGCTCGCTATGTGATAAAAAAGAGGAAACAATGGTTCACTTTATATTCTGTGATTGTGAAAAGGTCACTCCAATCTGGCATGATCTACTGGATATTATTTCTCAGAAATGTGAAAATTTTGTTTACGTAACCAATTTTGAAAAATGATTTGGAATTTGCAGTGATAAGTTTGTTTCATATTTATTTTTACTTTTGAAATTTCATATTTATACTTGTAAATTTAAAAAGAATCTTCCCAATTTTGCCATGTTTAAATCCTTCGTTAAGAAGCAGAGAGAAATTGAAACGTGTTAGCCAAGAAAAGAAACAAATTGCCTGTTCATTTCAAGAAATGGCGTTTCAGTTTATGATTTTCTCTTTAATAAATTATATGTCTTGATTTATGAAATTGATGGATTTTGCCCTACACTTCAATGTACAATTTAATGTACATTATGAATAGTATGAATACTTAACTTTCTACAATCTTTCTTTCTTTCATACACTTTTTACATGTATATGTATATGTGTATATGTACTTCCGCAACCCTCGACCCAGGAAACGATAAGTATTTTTCCTTTTCTTAGTTGTTATTCAAATCCCAAACTCCATGTATGACCATGAACAATATATGCTGGTACCAATTCCTTTTATGTGATACACAGTGCGTGTCGGGGGAGAGTGTGCCCGGCTTTGGTCGCTTCGTGTGGGAAGTTTGCATCCTCGGTGGCCTTGTGATTTGTTTCGTGTTTGATAGTGACTAGTGATCTGTCCGGTGGTGCCTTATTCGTGACCTTGTTGCCGCGGATGGCTGGGCGCCGGGGTTTTCGGGAGGAGTTGTCGGGGTCCCCTTGTTCCGGGTTTGGGCTGATGTAACGAATGTTACACTGGCATGTGGCTTTGACCTTAAATCCTTTCAAACGTTAAATTTTGATTTGCGCTTCAATGATGAATGGATTATGACACGCATGCTTTTCTTCATCCCAGACTTGGTGCAGGGGGATTTTGGCGGCTCTTTTTGGGGGCCCTGGTGCTCGGTCATCCGTGGCGGTGGGGTTGTGGATGAGGTGTCGTTGGGCGGATTATTGGTTGCTCTTTGGCATGGGATGAATTGCGGGGTCGCCGGGGATGTGCATTTTTTTTTTTGTGCGGGGCGGCCGGGGTTGGGTATGCTTTTTTTGGATACGCACTGTATATGTATGTTCGGAGTCCTGGGCCCCGTTGCATAAAAGTTACAGTTATGGTAACTTCCATGGAAATCTTGATTTTGATTGGCTTTTGAGCATTGTTACCATGGTAGTTACCATTGATGGCAAAGTTACTATAATAGTAACTTTTATGCAACGGGGCCCTGTTGTTTGATAACAGTTTCAGGGCTTCGTTCAAAATTTCTGTTGTCTGCCTTTTTTTTCCACTCTGTTGTTCATGTTGTAATTTGTTTTGCAATCTCACTGATCATTTGTAAATGTTGATTCGATGTTGATTCTTTAATAAAACACACAAATATATACAAAAAAAGAAATACACAAACAAACAAAGAAAAGAGGATAGCAAGATCGAAGAACAGAAAATGGAAAAAACAAAGAAATACATAAGGAAAAGATAAAAAGAGAGAAGGAAAACAAAGAAATATATAAAGAAAAGAGGATAGCAAGAAGAATAAAGAAATGCATAAGAATAGAAAGAAGAATAAAGAATGGAGAAAACAAAGAAATATATAATTAAAAAAAAGGAAAAACAAAGAAATACATAAGGAAAAGATAGAAAGAGAGAAGAAAATCAAGAAATACATAAGGAAAATAACATTTCCAGGATTGGTGTCATGAAATAATTAACCCGAGTCGAAACCCGAGTGCGTCTTCACCTGCAAATTAGCGGGCTAATTCGCCAAATTCACAAAAAAAAAAAAAAAAAAAAAAAAAAACCGAGTTGACTTAGGCTTTTAGGCTAGAAACCGACGAAATAGCAAACTAATTGCGTCTTCATTACAAACTAACTCGAGCTAGTTCTGATCGGGTTAGTTTCCCGGATCAGAATTAGCGGGCTATTTTGGAAACTCGGGCTGATAAAGACGGGCCTCCTGTCTCCTGTCTGTTATGCCTTTATCAATACATAAACAGGATAACCTCTAAACCATCATGCCTTTTGCACAAATTCAACTAATAGGAGACTATGCAAGTTCCTTTATATTTCATCAACCCTGGTTAACTTCATCCATAATATTAACTCATCTTTCACCATAATTAACTCTTAAATTTACTCTTTGACTTTGAGCTTTTTAAAGACAAATTTCCATTCTCCAAAAGCTGAACTAAATTCCTTTTCATTCAGCGAAACACATAACCTTATCATTTAACTGCGCCCTCTACATCCTACTCTAAATAAACTCATTAACATAATCTATCCCTTTACTTTCACTATAGGCCTTCTGTACACGTATGTATTTTCAATGCTATCTTGACATTGACCCGGTTATCGAACTGAACCAAATAAATCGCCCTTTTAACTTAACTACACAAAATATCATACTTTCCTCAACACATAATGCAACTTACTTCTTGTGCGGCATTCTAACGGCCAATATGACAGAATTTGGAACAAATCCTCCCCCAAAAGTAGAGATTTACTTTCATTACTGACTGCTAACGGCAAAGTGCGTTAACCTTGTCTGGTTTCTTGGAAAGGTCAAAGCAAAAAAGAAAAAATAGGTTTGCTCGGCAAACCAGCCACCATTTTCTTACTAACAAGAGACAGGTCAAAATCACTGTAAACAAAACAGATGGGACTAGTGTTACACAAAAGAGCACTTTCAAAAGTCTAATACCCTGCAGTGTAACTAAATACCTTGAGAGGGATGCACAAAAAGAGCATGTGTGCACAACAGATCATTCAGCTGGAATACAAAGAACATAGAGTCAATGGAGATTACAATAAGATTCACCAGATAGAGTAGGGGGAATGCGCATGTATATGGCAGTACATTACAGTTCAAGTGGTACAGAAGTACAGAAACCAATGACAAAATTAACTGAAATAGTCAGACCAAATTAATCCTTGTAAGTTGACTACACTGTTACTTGACCAATAAAATATTAATTAACAACAAATAACAAAATCAGCAGGATTTTAACAAAAAATAAAGCAAACTAACAGAGCCTAAATGAGAGAGACTACCATCCTATGGAGGTGCACACACACACACACACACACACACACACACACACACAATAATAAGGATGTCGAAATAAGGTCACTGACATGATTGAGGAGTAGTAGATTATGTACTATGTTGGATCAAGAAATTCTGGAATCATAAGTACAGAAGGAAAACAATTGGGGGGGGGGGGGGTTGTAGAGAGAAAGAGAGGGAGATGAGAGAAACAGGAGTAAGGGTAAAAGAGAGAGGGGTTAGAAAGGGGATTAGAAATATCGAGAAACAATCTATATATACGTAAAAGAATGTGGAAATAATGTTTCAGGTTTGCAATTATAAATTCACAGTACAATTTGAAAAAGAAAAAAAAAACCCACACACATAGGACTCCAATTATCAAACAGATCATGAAAGTTTAATCATTCAGTATGACCTACTGACCTAATTCTAAGTTAACAAACCCAAGTAACAGGGAGAAGAAATGAAATGGAATTAAATTACTATTCAATAATTAAATAATCTAGAATACTAAAAATACTAATAGCAATTTGACCGAGTTAATTTTTCGAGGACAAATAAAAAAAAGAGAGCAAATTTATAATAATAATAATAATAATAAATCACGAAAGTGTCCCGTTTTCATCCCTACCTGCTTCATTTTTACTGCTTGCTAAAAAGAGAAATATTAAATTGATTTTTTTTTTATTATTTGTACTCCAAAAGTAACATAATCATACCAAGGACTGAAGAGTTTTTCATTCAATCTGTATGGTTTCAACAGTAGAATAATTCTTTATTTAAAAAGTGGTCAGCGTGTACCGTAGGTTACATCGTATATGTCACACAGACACACATAAAATAGAAAAGAAACAAATAAGAAGAAATAATGAGAGGGGGCGAGGGAAGGGGGGATAAGAGACTACACGAATATGGACGTCTTGGGCTGTGTCTCTTTTCGAAGCTGACGACGGAAAACTAAATGTCGTTAGGGAGGTATAGTCCAGCAGATTGGTGCAGAAAAATCGATGGAATTGTGCACTTTTTCATAAAAGCATGAAATTTGGCATGTATTTAGAGTTTTTGATGCCGAATAATTCTGGATATGGGGCCAACAAAAATTCGGGCCCAGGGGCCCGTTGTGCCCATTTAAAAAAGAAATTGGCCCTCTCAAGGTCTTTACCCTTCAAAGGTGATGTAATCAAAGTTAGTTTGATATAATGAAATATCATGTAGTATTTCCCCACCTCTAAAATCAGACAAACGCTTTAGGTGCCCTTTTTTTCAAATAAAGGACCATATACATTTCAAAATATGACAAAGTCACTGATATGCTGAATATAAGTAAAATGCTTCTAATTGTGATCAGTCAACATTACGTTTTTGAAATCAACAACATAGGTGCCTCAGGTGCCCATTATAACAACCAAAAAAAGGCCCATAAATGCCCAAATAATTTATCTGCAAAATAAGATTTTTAAAACATATTTGGTTTAAATTTTTAAATGTTAGACATTAATTTTGAAATGAAGGTCATATAAAAATCCCACTTTAGGAATCACATGAGCCCATTGATGGCCCTTCAAAGACGATTCTTCCCCTCACAAGAGGGTTCAACACGGCCCCTGAAGTGTTTGAATATGCATATAATCTTGAGTTTGGGCTTTAAAGTATAACTTTTGGCAAGGTACAGGTAGTAAGTTTTATAAGCAGAACACCTCCAGTGTAGAGTTACTTCCTCTCATTAAGATGGCCGTCATGTTAACAATAACCACTGGTTTGTTTCAAGATGTCGTTATTTGCATTACGTTTGCTGTGTCTTGAAGCTTATATCTTATAAATAGAAAGTCATGGATGTTGGAACTGTTTTGCCTATAATAGACATAAGCGAAATACGTGTATTTGGTTGAGATACAATGAAACCAAAGTAAAGGTATATCTTATAATGCTGAAACTTTAAAATATAGGGGAATTTCTTTTCCAAGATTGCCACCAAATAGAAAAATACTGCATAAGCGTTGAAACGTAATTTGCATCTGATAATTTTGCATTTTGGCATAAAGCATCAAAAAGCTAAATGGCTAATATGCTAAAGAATTATGTATTCAGGCTCTGTTTCTTTCAAGGGACATCCAACCTTAATCGCAAGTTGCTCTGGAAGAAAGCAGAAATATCAGAGAAGTAGATTGTTAAAAGTTTGAACGAAATCGGACAAGCAATATGAAAGTTGTAATCCGTATACAAATAGGAATTTCAAATTGGCCGAAACGGTAATGTCATTGTGATGTAAAGCGGCGGAGAACTCTCCCATTTTTTCCAACACACAGTGACTAAAATGTCAATTTTTCAAGAAAATATTGCTAAAATATATTTCTAGTAGTGCCCCAAGGGAAGGGGGGCTTATGAGAAAAATAAAAAATAATGATGTACGACAAAATCGAGAGTTGACCGGGAATACCTCACAATCGACTGACTGTCACGTTAGTGATTTTTTTTTTTTTTTTTTTTTTTTTTACTGCTACTGACTCCAAATAAAAGAAAGAAACAAATGGCATACAGTTATATTCCAAATTTAATTATAACTTCTCTTTTGCTTTCAATATGTAAATAATGAATACATTAAAAGAATTGCAAAAAGAATGAACTTAACTTATATCAAAGAACATTCTACTGGGTGTTTGGCACCCACTGGCTTGGCTGCACTGTGCAACGCCCACTTGGCCCCTCGGCTCGACGCTCTTCTATTATGGCGGTCGTTCCAGTCCCTTGGCCTCCGCAGGTGGCGTCGTCCACAGCCAGACCCCCTAGACCAGCGATGAGGTTTCCGACAGCGGCAAAGTTGACCGGACGAGATCGAGCCCCGACGATGAGGGAGAACCGAATGGCAGCTGGACTCGCCTCTCGTCCCGACGTGGAATACCCTCAGAAAAAACTTAACTGCCTCGACGGAGATCTATAGTCTATAGTGGCTTGAAGTGGTTCTCCTCGAATTACCCTAGCCAAGCCCTATTTATACATTTCCCTGGCCTAATAAATTACCATCAAACTATTAAAAGTATGCAAGAAAAATTCACTGTCAAAGCTAAAACTGTATTAACAGGTTGCCGGAATCAATACACAAAAAGAAACATCCAGTACAGTACACCCAAAGCATGCATTTACATTTCTATAGATTTGATTTCCGTTTCCTAAACTAAACAATTCGCATTGGCTCTGTAACTTAAATGTAAATTTATGCAGTAAGTTTGAACAATACACTTCCTGCCAGTGAACTCTTACTTGTCTGCAAAAAAATATTTCATGACAATATCCCCCACCTTAAGATATAACTAGGGAAACCCGATTATATCACAAAAATCAAGAATTTTTCGATATAACTTTTCTTTTCTTTCTTATTTCTTCCTTCAATATTCCAATTTGTATGTTTATACATAATTACACAAAAAACCAATCCAACTTTTAAGTTGCAATAAAGAATGAATAATATAATCACAAGATATCTCTATTAACATGATAAATTGAGAAGATCTGTTACATTGTTCATAATATTGTAAGCATAAAATTCACATTTTCTATCTGTATACTAATTCTTATAAAGAACCACAAGATGCCTGTACTAAATGAGCATCTGTTAAACTGTTCATCATGTTATAAGCATAGAATTCATAATTTTCTCATTGTATTATAATTCTCATAAAGAGGAATATGATAGTAATAATTGTGAGTTTTAACTTCATTACTCTGACAAATTTCAGATAGCTTGATAGGATATGAATATCATGTAATATGTTACTTTCAACTTTCATTTTAAACAACATTTCTATAAACGTGTTTGTACAAAATTCTTTTTTTTTTCTTTTCCTTTCCAGAAAGTTAGAAGATGCAAATAACACAAAATGTTTATTAACAAGTAACAAGTGTCTCATAATTTGTGAGACGATAATATTAAAATACATATAATTTAACAAATTATACAATTTTCTACCTTAACAAAATCCTACTTGGATTAATATACAATTTCTTATAACTACATCCTAATCAGCCTACATAACTCCTCTCTAAAATTATTAATAAAATTAATCCTAACTGCTAACCCTAACCGCGAACGCGATTCGGCGAACCGGGCTTCTGAAAGAAAAAAGAAATACTTTGAGTAGTATTTGCAATAAAATCATACAGTAGTCATAACTTTAATGATGTTTATACTGCAGTAATGACTTCCTGATGTTATATATTTTTACTGTTGTCAAATGTAGAAATATATTCTAACAAATAATAATACGGATAATCTGATTTTTTCCTTTTTACCAGAGCAAAAAGAAAACATCCATTAAAACATAATGTTACACCAATCTACTCATCAGGTCAGCAGCCCTATTCTCTGACCCTTTAACAGACACAAGGCGAAACCTATGCTCTTGGAGACTTAGACTCCATCTCATTATGCGTTTGTTTGTCATCTTGTTATTCTGTATGTACAACAAGGGTTTGTGATCAGTGTGAATTTCAAATTCTCTGCCATACAGAAAATACTCGAATTTGCGGACAGCCCATACAATCGCCAAACACTCTTTCTCAATTGTTGAGTACCTAGTTTCCCTTGGCAACATCTTCTTGCTTGCGTAAGCAATAGGAAATTCTTCACCGTCGCTCTCTTGCATGAGCACCGCACCTAATCCGGTATCGGATGCATCTACTTTCAACATGAACACTTTGTCAAAATCGGGTAACCGTAAGACAGGAGGTTTCGCGAGACATTCCTTAAGCTTAATGAAAGCTTCTTCCTCCTTCGGTCCCCACTTTACCTTTCCTGGGCTACCCTTACGAGTGAGATTAGTGAGGGGTAACGCTATGTCGGCATACTCGGGAATATAATCCCTGTAGTATCCGGTTAAACCTAGAAACGAACGGACTTGTTTCTTTGTTTCTGGTCTAGGTGCTTCTACAGCCTTCTCTGTTAGTCTACTACTAGTGTGAATCGTCCCATTTCCTAACTCGTGTCCTAGGAAGTCTATCGAACTAAACCCTATGAAACACTTCGAGGGACGTGCAGCCAAATTGGCTTCTCGCAACTTACTCAATACTATCTCTACTGTTTTGACATGCTCTTCCCACGTCTCTGTATGGACTAGAATGTCATCTATATAATTCACTACGTTGGGAATGCCCTGCAAAACCTGTCTAATTGATTCTGGTGAACTTTGCTCCCGCTGTTACTAACCCAAATGGCATATATCTGAATTGGTACTGACCAGCAGGTGTAAGGAATGCAGTTTTGGCTTTATCTGACTCTCTCATGGGAATTTGCCAGTAACCTTTAGTTAGATCAATTTTACTGAAGTACTTACTCTTTGCTAGAGAAGCAAAGAGGTCTTGCTGGTTAGGCATCGGTTCAGGATCGAATACAGTTAGTTTGTTAAGGCGACGAAAATCAATGCAAAACCGATTCGAACCATCCGGCTTTCTTACCATGACAATCGGATGCGCATAGGGCGAGTCTGACGGCTCGATCACCCCTAACTTCAACATCGACTCAACCTCTTTCTCGATTTCTTTCTCTACAGCTTGAGGTACCCTATACGGAGGAGAACGAATAGGTTCGTCACTAGTCAAGTGAATCTTGCATTCAGCCACTGAAGTTTTCTTAGGAACATCCGTGAAAACATCTTGATATTCGCACAACAATTTTCTGACCTTACCCTGAGATTCCTTACTCAATTTCTCATCAACTTGAACATGACTTACAAACTCCTTCTGTTCAGAACATGGCATGTCAGGTGGATTTCTCTCACACTCTTCAACTCTCTCCATTTCTACTTCTTCTTCTCCAATTTCCAACCCACAAACACAGATATCGAAACAACTAGAAGCCATCTCTTCCTCTCTTCGAACATATTGCCTAAGCAGATTGATATGAAAAGTCTTCTCGACACCATTGACATCGACAACATAGTCATAATCAAACTTGGTACCAACGACCTTGAATGGTCCCTGCCATTCGACAAGCAATTTTTTTTGAACTGTAGGTAACAATATCAAAACCTCATCCCCTACATTCAACTTCCGCTTCTTGGCCTTCCGGTCATAATAACCCTTGTACCTCTTCGCCGAAGACTTTAATGTGTCTTGTGCCAACTGCCATGAGTCTACCAACCTCTTTCGCAAGTCAATCACATATTCATACTCACTCTTCAAATCCGCTTCTATGTTCTCATTCGTCCATAACTCTCTCAATATGTCCATTGGACCTCTCACATGTCTGCCATAGAGCAACTCAAATGGGGAAAACCCCAGACTGGAACTAGGTGCTTCTCGCAGAGCAAATAGCAAAGCAGGCAAGTACCTGTCCCACTGACGTGGCTCTTCTGAACAAAGCCGCTTCAAAGCTGTCTTTACTACTGCATTGTATCTTTCTACAAGACCATTGCATATAGGATGGTATCTAGAGCTTGTTATTTGCCTAACAGACAACAACTGTGAAACCTTTCTCATCAAATCAAATTGTGTACCCAAGTCTGACATGACCTCGCACGGAACACCTACCCTACTGTATACGGTAACTAGCGCCTCGGCAACATCTACCGTTGATATTGATTTCAATGGTATTGCCTCTACGTATCTAGTTGCATAATCAACTATTGTTAGGATATGTGTATGTCCACGCGCAGATGGGAGTAACGGACCCATCAATTCTATGGCAATGCGCTGGAAGGGAATGCCAATTAATGGTAATCTACCTAAAGTTGTCTTGGGAACTCTCCCCTTGCTGACAGTTTTCTGACACACATCACATGATCGACAAAAATTGGCAACATCCTCGGACATACCTGGCCAGAAAAACTGAGCTTTGACCTTTGACAACGTATTGTTAATGCCGAGATGTCCACCAAACAACGAATCATGGGCAATGCGCATGACCTCTGACCTGTGTGTCTTGGGAACAACAACCAACTTTGGACCAACACCTATCTGGAAATTTTTCCTATCTCTTTCCTGCCGATATAGACAATTCTTTTCTGATATGAACAAGAATTTCGACTTACATGTAGATTCTGCATCATTCACCTTTTCCCAAAAAGGTTGAAGGGAAGGATCATTCCTTTGCTCTCGCAAAAATTCTCCTGACTGCACATTCACACCAGAGTCTTTCACTTTTAACTCTTCTTTAGGTTTTGCTTTTACCTTCTTTTGTGCCCTAGTCTCAACAGCCATCACCTCCTCCAAACTAGTAGGAGAATCAACCTCCGAACTCGGAACCTCAACTTCAGAAACCGAAACATCGATTTCAGAAACCGGAACATCAACATTCGAAACCGGAACCTCAACATCGGAACCTCTTGCTGTGTTTTCGACACGAGACGGCACCCATTGCAAATCAGGATCTTTGGGCTCATTAGCCCCCTCCACATCATTACCAATAATGACGTGACACAGACAGTTTGGCATACACAAGGCATTGATTTCTCCAATGAAATAGGGACTATCAACCATCACTTTCGCCCTGGGAAAACGCCTAAGAGTACCATCGATTAGTCTAACTAACTGGACTACTCCTGTGAACTGATCGTCCAACACCAAACTCGTTCTCACCACACCACTACTCCCAGAGACTTTCAGTACGGATACAGGTGTATTAGCAGGCAACAATCTACCCGAAACAACTGGCATATCATTCAACATTGCTCCAACCTCATCATATGCCATACCAAGAGTTTCCACCACCGAATCACTCTCTGACTGCATCTCAACCAAAGGTATAGGTCTACCAACTACAGCACAACCCGCAGAATTATCTACATGCCCGAGAGACTTCGACTGAGCACTAGAGCTATTGTCTGACCTTAAAGTTCCAATCGACCCAGAATAATCTACTCCATTCGACGGCAAACTCGACACATCACCCTTCACATTCACAGATGGAATATATGTGTCCTCCACACTCATAGCCTGAGTAGAATGTGCTATGGGCATCATCGGACAATTCCGCTTGATATGATTGGGACTACCACACTTGTAACAACCATGCTTCATTCCTGCACCACCAACACTACTATTTCTCACTGAACTGGGAGACTTGGCTTTCTTGTCCGTTTGTGTGACAGAAGCCGATTTAGGATCTTGTTTTTGGTTTTGTTTTTGGTTTTTATTTGGATGGAATTTGTCATTTTTTGGATTACTAGAGAAAGTGTGCAATCCATGTGCATGTACATACACTTCAGCACTTTCAATCATCTCATCCAACTTCTCACAACTTCTCTCTTTCAAGAATCCAACTACTTCCCTGGGACAACAATTTATAAATTGCTCTCGCATCACCAAATCAACTAAGGATTCATAATCTTCTCGGATATTAGACATTTCCAGCCACTTGTCAAAATACCCTTTCATCCTCACAGCAAACTGTTTAGGGCGCTCATCCTTATTAGGCCTATATAGCTAACCTAAACTTCTTTCTATAGCCATCTTCAGTCAAATGGAAGTATTCCATAATCTCTCGCTTCACCTTCCCATAATTAGTGCGATCAACACTACTCATCCTGTTAACAACATCAAGTGATTTTCCAGTCAAATTGGCAATCAAATGCAAGCACTTCAAATGTTCAGGAACACCTTGACTTTCCATCATCAATTCAAATTTTGTAATGTACGAATCAAAATTATCAGTGTTTTCATCAAATTTGCCAACCTTTAACCTGAGACCACCAAACTCAAGAGGGCGCTCTTCCGACTTCGCTTGTTCTACCTTAACCTGAGCTAACCGCAATTCATGGGCCTCTCTCTCGCGCTCTCGCTCACGTTCATGAACCTTTTCCTCGCGCTCTCGCTCACGTTCATGAACCTTTTCCTCGCGCTCTCGCTCACGTTCGTACTCATTACAACGAGCAGACACGAAACTATTCAACTCACTTCCAGTGAGACCGATCTCTCTACCTAGAGAAGAAAATTCTTTGATTTTCTCAATACTAGCCATCGTGCTAATCAATTAGTTGCAAAACAATAGGCGGTAATTATGTTAACAAAGAACAATAACAGTCCTTTCCGACACATTCGCTACCCTGTTGACCAACAGCCCTGTATAGCTATTTGTAATTATTAGCCTTAACCTAACCACTGTTTTCCTGGACAACAAACGAATTATGTCAACGAGTATTCAAACTCCTAATATTCGCAGTGCGATAAACCACACAATAATTAACTGCTCTATCCTAACCTAACCCGCAATAGCCTGTACAGCATTGCCTAACCTAACTTAGCGCCGATGCTATGCAAGTATAGAGAGCACGATATTGTACCAAGGCTTCAATGAATGAACACCTTGGGGAGAAACCACTTCACATATAACACAATTAATATGTACTGGGGTAACATTTCCACAAACTGAATATTCAAATTGTAATATTGAAACGTTGTAGTAAGAATTCGTTTGAAAATTTCCTTTAAATCTTTTTTTCTGATAAAGTTGCAGTTGATCTCGGTGGGACCTCCAAATTGTCACGTTAGTGATTTTTTTTTTTTTTTTTGTTTTACTGCTACTGACTCCAAATAAAAGAAAGAAACAAATGGCATACAGTTATATTCCAAATTTAATTATAACTTCTCTTTTGCTTTCAATATGTAAATAATGAATACATTAAAAGAATTGCAAAAAGAATGAACTTAACTTATATCAAAGAACATTCTACTGGGTGTCGGCTGCCCTCGTACGTCTTTGCCATCAGTCTTGCTGGAACGCTTGGCTGCACTGTGCCACGCCCACTTGGCCCCTCGGCTCGACGCTCTTCTATTATGGCGGTCGTTCTAGCCCCTTGGCCTCCGCAGGTGGCGTCGTCCACAGCCAGACCCCCTAGACCAGCGATGTGGTTTCCGACAGCGGCAAAGTTGACCGGACGAGATCGAGCCCCGACGATGAGGGAGAACCGAATGGCAGCTGGACTCGCCTCTCGTCCCGACGTGGAATACCCTCAGAAAAAAACTTAACTGCCTCGACGGAGATCTATAGTCTATAGTGGCTTGAAGTGGTTCTCCTCGAATTACCCTAGCCAAGCCCTATTTATACATTTCCCTGGCCTAATAAATTACCATCAAACTATTAAAAGAATGCAAGAAAAATTCACTGTCAAAGCTAAAACTGTATTAACAGGTTGCCGGAATCAATACACAAAAAGAAACATCCAGTACAGTACACCCAAAGCATGCATTTACATTTCTATAGATTTGACTTCCGTTTCCTAAACTAAACAATTCGCATTGGCTCTGAAACTTAAATGTAAATTTATGCAGTAAGTTTGAACAATACACTTCCTGCCAGTGAACTCTTACTTGTCTGCAAAAAATTCTTTCATGACACTGACCCAACTGCCAATTTGCGATTAAAATAGTGATCTCATTTCTCAAACATCGATAACTTTCTTTTTCTTGGTCAGTTTTCTTTCAGACTTTTATCATTATGTTTATCTTTTCTGATTTTACACAAATCAAGTTATTACAAAGTTTGGACTGCCCTTTAATAGGTGTTGTAGATTTTTATAAAGAATACAGATTTTAATTCGTATCTTTATAAATCTTACGATGTCTAGGTTGTTTCGTAAGGACTTATCAGTTTTGTCTTTTTTCAATATGGGCACGAAGATAAAAAAAGAGGAAAGTGCAGTTTTATCACTTACTTGTTTTGCATCTGATTATAGGTTTATTTTGGAATAATAACATTTATTTGTAAAAGAAGAGTATTTTCTTGTACCATCGGGATATCAATGTATATTGTTCATAAATTACTCTTAAATAAGAAGAGAAACATATTTTAAATGTTTGATATTTTATGTTTATAGAAATTTTCAACTTTTTACAAAGTTTGGATTGCCCTTTAATAGGTGTTGCCGATGTTTATAAAGATAATTGGCATCTTTATAAATCTTACGATATCTAGGTTGTTTCATAAGGACATATCAGGTTGTTGTTTTTTTCAATATGGCCACGAAGATGAAAAAAGAGGAAAGTGCAGTTTTATCACTTACTTGTTTTGCATCTATTATAGGTTTATTTCGGCATAATAACATTTATTTGTAAAAGAAGAGTATTTCTTTGCTTCATCAGGATATTAATGTATATTGTTCATTAAAAAAAACTCTTCAATAAGAAGAGAAACAAATTTTAAATGTTAGATTGATATTTTCTGTTTATAGAAATTTCAAACATATATGTACTAAATTTCACACTTTTATACCAAGTTATATGCTTCCAGATACAACGTAAACTTTAAAATGTCAATAGTCACATCTTAAATCACAATGGAGACCATTTTAAATGTGACGGCCATCTCGATGAAATAAAGTGACCCAACTATTCTGCCTGTAATAACCAGCTTGTAATTACATGTAGCTTTGCTTTAAAGCCCAAACTCAAGTTACATGTAAGTAGGTATTTTAACACTGTGGCAGCTATTTTGAATTTGTTAAATTTGTCCAAACTCTGTGAGGAAATTAATCAAATTTAATTTTCTTGAATGGGCCATCGATGGGCCTATGTGGCCTGCTAAAGTGAGCTTTTTATATAACTTCGCTTTCAAAATTGATGTCTATACCATTAGAAATTAGAAACAATGATTTAAAAACATTATGTTGCAGATATATTATTTTGGGCCTTTTTGGGCCTTTCTTGGTCATAATGGATACTTGCGTCACATATCTCATCGATCTCAAAGACGTAATGTCAACTGATCACAATTAGAAGCATTTCGTATCCAACAAATCAGTGACTTCATAATATTTTGATATATAGGGTGGCCCTTTATTTGAAAAATGGGCACCTAAAGCATTTGTCTGATTTTAGAGGCCGTGAAATATTACATAATATTTCATTATATCAAACTAGATTTGATTACATCAACTTTGAAGGGAAAAGACCTAGAGAGGGCCAATTTTTTTTTTTAATGGGCACAACGGGCCCCAGGGCCCGAATTTTTGTTGGCCCCGTATCCAGAATTATTCGGCATCAAAAACTCTGCATACATGCCAAATTTCATGCTTTTATGAAAAAGTGCAAAATTATTTCACCAATCTGCCGGACTAGTAGCATGGTTTGACTGCAATGTACCTCGGCGGCACAGTGTCTTCCCATGCAAATCTTTTCACATTGGCATCTCCGGGCACTCTCATGGTAAGTTGTATTCGAAACAAGAAGGGAAGCCCTTTTCAACGCTATAACGTCTACTTCCTCACAAATCAATGAAAGTTTCATAACGTCCCCATTTCTGGCAGGATTTTGACGAATACGGGACATGGGAGAATGTATAGCTAGGATTAAACTGCAACTTTTTGAGACATTGTTCTCCTTCTTAAATAATCAAATAGGAGTAATTTCAAGAAATTTTTAACAGGCCGATAATTATCTACATGATTTTCGGCTAAAGTTTGTTGCCTATCATTCCAAGGTATAGTGAAGCCTGCTTTTAATAGCAACCAACAGTCTAGAAAGACCGCCTGTCTATAAAGACCACTTTTTTGTTTCCCTTGAACAACCTTTCTTATTTGAAGCTGTATCAAAGTACTAAGCATTAGATAAAAACCGCAAGTCTTGTCTTATAATAATTTCATACATTAAATATGCAAGAATAACGAAAGATATAACGTCGTGAATGTATATTCCTTATAATTTGGTCTGAATCAAGCTCTAGTGGGGTTGTAAGATTGACAAATTTATAGAATATACTGAATATTATGATAATGTTACTAAAACATGGGACGAAATACCTTGGACTTGTCACACCCTTTGACACTGGATTTCAAGCGAAACTGTAAACAGTGTTCACTGTCTCTACTCACCTGGGACTATTTTTGCCTTAATATGTAAAGACAAGGGCATTAATATGGTAGTCCTCCCATGCAGATACCCATTCTCTACTGGTCATTAATAGAGTGACAATGTAGATTAATGTTTTTTGTTTTTTTGTTCCCCTCCCCCCCAAAGAACCACTTGCGTATTTGGATGGGGGGGGGGGGGGGGGTGTCGTGCTTTGTCACCCATTTTCAATTGCAATTCAAATTCATTGGTCACAGTAGCTGAGCACGAGACAGCAAAATCAATTTCGTCTATTGGCATTCTATATTATTATATTATATTATTATGATTATTATTATTATTATCATCGATATTATCACCATCATCATTACCGTCATCATTAGCAACTGCAAGTTCTACAACTACAACTACTATTAGACCACGACACTACATAATCCGTCAGTTTGTTCTCGATATAATATAATGATTACCAAAGTATTGAAAAAAAAATAATCATAAACTTGTGTCTCCAATGACAGGACCTTTTTCATTGTAGTAATGATATCAATAACAACAATGAATGGGGTTTGCGCTTGGGTACCTTATTAAATTGATTCAAATTAAGATAATGCTGCTGCTCGTGTTTACCACCGTTACCCCTAATATCTTCCATTTTCGAGTCACTTTAAGTTAATCTATTTCTCATTTGTTATTTCTCTATTATTACAAAACTAAAACTAAATACACGTTACATACAATGATAACCACGCAACTTTTCCTGGATTCATACACACACACAACCCTGACACGCACCCCATCTTACACACACACACAAACACCCGCCCACTCTCTCACTCACACACATACACACGCACACACACACACAACCACAAGCCCACGTACACATGTTCTCTCACCTGCTAGCAGTATATCTGCATTAATCATGATCAATCTAACTACTGCTCTGAATCTTTGAGGATCAAACTTACTTACACTCTATCGCTTTTTATTTTTTCCCATGAAATTTGACGGCCCTGCGAAGAGAGAGAGAGAAAGAGAGAGAGAGAAAGAAAGAAAGAAAGAAAAGAATGTTAACAGTCTTCATATTCAGGGCACTTTCACGCTTATCCAAATCTTTTCATTCCCTTTCATTTACAGTGGTCACACAATTTTTGTCATCAAAAAGTAATGAGGAAAGAAGAAAACAATTTCTTATAGCCTTATTGTTTTCAATTTCATAGTAGGCCCACATGGGCAATATGAGGAAATGCTTTACTGATTAAATTAATCATCAGTCTGAATTAACAGACTAGACTTTTTACTTTCATCGTGGTACCTTTATGGATATGTTATATACTGGTCATTCGAATAGGACACGAGGTCGAACATTGTCACTTTAAATTTGCTGCGCACACCTTTGGACATAGTAATAATATCTACAATGAAAGCTGAACGAACTTGGAAAAATTATTTTAATTCTTAACTTTCTTTGTTTAGGTAAGTCTTTTTAAAATAATTATCAGCAATTGAGGGATGTTTGTTCCTTGATCTTAATGACAATTCTCATGTAAGAAACCCTTACGTGCTATTATACTTTTATCGGTAAAGGAAAAAAAAAGAATAGTTTGCTTAGACTGGAGAAACGCCTAAAATTGTAGCAGTTTCACTTTTATCCTTTTTTTTTTTTTTTTAGATTTTTATCTTTCGTTATTGATCATGTTTATATGTTATGTTTCTTTGATTGTGGTCATATATAACTATACATAAAACCTACTTAGAACAGCAATTTTCCATTTTAAAAAAGGCCACCATTCATAGCAATTAATAAATAAGTAAAGTCTGTAAATAAAAACTTTAGGCTTTATTTAAATGTAAGTTTTTTAATGTTTGGGTGGTTTCTTTCAAGAATATATCTATCTGCACTCTGTATGGAATTAAAAGGTATAATGAAAGATCCGTACTGTCAGTTGTTGTTTTTCTTTTTAAATAAAAGCATTGTTACAATACAGATAAGTTCTTGAAAGATGTAGGTGAAAAATATCTTTATTTTGGCATGTTCATTCTCATTTCATTTCAGTCCTTCAAGGGGCCATTTCTAACGGGGAATCAGGAGAATGCCCCCACATCGAAACTCTGTCGTGTGGCACCACCACACTTGAAAATGGTGACATTGTTGCCTTGGTAGTCAAATCAGTATCCAGTCAGGAGTCCTGGTGGACGAAATATTTTCCAGAATTGGAAAACGTGGAACATAGGTTTATCTGTGCAAAGCCAGGTATTATCAAAGAAAAGATTAAGTTCTGGTAAAATTGAGAAATTATTTACTAGATCTCTCGATCTTTTTTTTTTCTCCATGGAGAAGGCTGTGAAAGTAGCAATGTTCATGAAAAGGAGTGGATTTGTATTTGCTCACATATTTCAAATATAGATGATAACAATTAGTTTAAACCTTTGGACCAAATTTCCAATGCCACACAATTATGTTGTCAGGTTTTATTCATGTCTATGTCCAGTGTTTGTCATTGTTTGCAATAATCAGTATGAGTTAGCCCATGTTCCCTCATACTGACTATACTGAGACCAATGCACATTTATTTGAATTATATTTGATATCTAATCGACCTTTCAGAATTACTGTTAGGTAGTTTATTCCACCATTGTATGACCACTATTAAGCAAAATCTTTGAGCCTACCCATGTTATTGTTAGTACTATTTTGTTTAGATTTCAGTAGTACATACTTCATATTTTGTTCTCAATTTTGAATGCAAGTATGAATGTTGGTCCTGGTAACAATGAACCATTTCCTCCCTTTCTTCTTCAGAGTTGAAAGGAAAGCGTTTGAAATAGATGTAGATGTATGCAACAATTTTATTATTATTGTGTCGGTGCTAATGACATGTATCTTCATTTGTCTTCATTGACAAAATTAGTCTACATCATGAAGTGCAAAGGGATGTCTAAAAATGTGCAGCGAGATTTTGATTACTAATCTGAAAATGTAATAAATCATCCTCACTGAAATTTTCTAGGTAATGTTATAGTTTTCATGTCAATTTCACATGGATCCAAGCTAAAACTAAAAAGTTATGGTGGGGGGGGGGGGGGGGGAGGTAAGACGTAGCATTTTATTTCAAATATTAGAAGGACAGTGTGTTGAATAACTTCAGTTCAGTCGAGCGTTTACCTGTCGCTTCAGCACTTCACGACAAACCTTTCCATTGAAGCGGTTCTAACTAATAATCCCTTTGTGAAAACCCCCTGGCAAGTTTTAGATTGATATTTTATTTGCAAAATGTTATGAAAATGCATCCAAAATAATTGTGTTTTAAGCACTAGAAGCAAAATTAAAATTTTCCAAGAAGTTTTCATATAAATGGTGATTTACATGATTCTTAAATTCATTTATATTGCCATTTGTAGGCGCTGGGTCGAAATTAGCCCCCAAATTGTATGTGTCTTCAAGGGGACAAAGTGAAGAGCGTCCATCTCAGTATGATTTTCCCGACTTCAGGCTAAAGTCTAACAATAAGGAGAGGAAGAAAACATATCGAAAGATAAAGTGTGAAATGAAAGAAGGATAACGAGTAACATAATGAAAAATTGAAGAGATAATGCAAAGAAAAACATAACGAACAATAGAGAGAAGATAGAAGAGTAGGAAAGATGGAAGAAAGGATTATGAAGGGAAAAAGGGAATTATATAATAAAACATATATATAATATAATTAAAGGTTGAAAGAAAAAAATGAGAGAACAAAAACAAAGAATAACATGAAGAAAGATAGAAACTGTAATAAAAGAATGATGAAAATATTAAAAGGAACATAAGAAAAAATGGAAGAGAAGATGATAAGCTGAATAAAAGAATAACGTAACGAAAGGATAAATGGAAGGAAAAAATGTTGGATAAAATGTTAAGGAAATAGCGAAATGATAGAAGGTTAAAGATAGACATAAGGAAAGATAGAAAAAAGATGATGAAAGGAAACAAAGAATAACGTAACGAAAAATAAAATGGAAAGCAGAAAACGATAGAAGGATAAGAAGGAAAAATAACATAACGAAGGATAGAGAGAGAAATGATAGGATAAAACGAGGGATGCATGTACAGAAATGATAGAAGGAATAGGATAAACATGATAAAGATTAACCATGTTAAACGAGTGGTGGGAGAGAAGACGATGAAAATAATGACATAACGAAATATATACAGAGAGAGCGAAATGATAGAAGAATAAATAAGAAAAACTAACATCAGGAAAGATAGCAGACAAGATAATAAAAGGAATCAAAGTATAACATAACAACAGGAAAGATTAAAAGATAAGGAGAGGACAAAATATGGCATTATACAACGAAATAACAGAAGAATGAATATGAAGCGTAACATAGGAAAAGAAGAAAGAGAAGATGATAACAAAGAAACACAGAATAATACAACGAATGGAACGATCGAAAGAAAAAAATAGAAGGATAAAAAAAGAATAAAATAACGAGATTTAGAGATATGATATAAAATTAAATACAAAGAGTAACATAAGGAAAGACGGAAGAGAAGATGATAAAATGAACGAAAGGGAGGATGGAATGATAAATGATAGAGCAATAAAATCAAGGAATACATGGCAAAAGAAAGAGAGAGAAATAATGGAAGGACATAGATGATAATTGAGTCATGCTCCCCTCATGTCACCTTTTCCCCGCTCCTCTATTTTGCTGCAAAAGAACCCCCAAACCCATACCCTACATAACATTTCTTTGTAATGTTCGAAAATTTCTACCAAGCGCGGCTCTGCGCCGCCCCGAGAACCGCCTGTTTAGCAAAAGCCCAAATTGTTATGGCATTGTTCAAAACTGAAATAACAACTTTTTGCTCATTCAACTCTTGAAAATGAATATTTCAAGTTAAGCAACAAACATCAAATTTTAAAGTTGTAATGTAACTGATGATATAGTTAATTATTCATTTCATTTATATTGCATTTGGTATGGCGTGAGCATTGTACTGTAGTAGGAAATAACAACAACACATTGTTTTAAATGAAGTTAAAAATTTCTTTACTTATTCAACTCTTGACATATTTATTTCAAGTTAAGTTCAACTTAACATGTCCTTCAGGTTTCTTCCCCTGTGTTGATTTAATTTGATAATTTGTCCTCTATGCCTCGGTCCAAAAAACAAACAAACAAAGAACAACAACAACAAAAAAACAACAACAACAACAACAACAACAACAACAACAAAAAAACAACGATACTAAAGACACTAAATTTCCTTAATGTTTGTGTAAATGATATTTATCTTAGGTCTTATCAGCTCTTTTTGCTTCTTTTTTACAGTCACTTTGAGAGTCTGCCACGAAATTTACAGGCGACAAGTATACGCTTCTTGTAGAATAACTTTTAGGCCAGGAGCCTGTCCCGAAATAGACACCTCATTTTACCCATAAGATTTTGCCCTTCAAAGTTACTTAGACCATCTAAGTCTTTGCCAAAACCGTTGTCATCCTGACCATCATGTTCAGACCTTAGCCGTCGCGTTTATTACCCAGAGCCCCCGAAAAGGGCCCCAAAAGTCGGGTCGATTTCACTCCATCTCCCCCAAGCACCAAACTTTGTCAGTAGAAAGTAGTATGACTGGACATTACTAGAAACAAACAAATGATAAAAATAATTCCGTCGGGATGGGTTGTCTGACGGTCCCTAAAAATTGGGGTAAATTTTCCCCCCTTAACGTGTACCAACCACTTGAAAAAATAATTTGTCTACAGCTAGAAAGTATAAAATAAACCTCAAAGAACTGTCTGGTATTCTATAGGTCAACGGTTAATGAGTATGAAAGAAATAGAGGATAACATGAAAATGCTCGCGCGGAACCGAACTCCGAGTTTGGTTCCGCGCGAGCCTTTAAGGCCAAGTCCACACTAATATCAAGTTGATTTGAATAAATAGAGTAAAATTTAACAAGCATAACGGTGAAAATTGCACTGAAATCGGATGTAAAATAAGAAAGTTACGGCATTTTGAAGTTTTGCATTATTTCATGAAACAGTGATATGCATAACATGGGCGGTATGCAAATGAGTGAACTGATGATGTCACACACTCACTTTTCCTTATGTATTTTATTATATGAAATTTCAAATATTTCAATTTTTATGGATGTGATAATAAAGAATCTCTCGCTTGTATCAAAATAGGTTACAATAATGATGATTTTACATGTTCCATAAGGAGTCAAACCATGTTTTACATTATTGAAGTAAAAAATTGAAATATATGATATTTCATATAATAAAATACATAAGGAAAAGTGAGTGTATGACATCATCGGTTCACTCATTTGCATACAGCCTGCCTATGTTATGCATATCACTGTTTCATGAAATAATGCAAAACCTCAAAATGCCGTAACTATCTTATTTTACATCCGATTTCAGTGAAATTTTCACTGTTATGCTTGTTTAATTTTACTCTATTTATTCAAATCAACTTGATATTAGTGTGGACTTGGCCTTAAAGGCTCGCGCGGAACCAAACTCGGAGTTCGGTTCCGCGCGAGCATTTTCATGTTATCCTCTATTTCTTTCATACTCATTAACGGGTGCGTCGAGTAGTCTACTCACTAGCCGCTTTTACGCTTATAGAGAGTGTAATTAAAATTGCAATATCTCTTTAACACGATAAAAACTATTTTCGAAAAATCAACTGAAGGCAATTTCAATAGCCCTGTCTATCACATTTAGAAATGTGTGAACATTACAATGACGTATTACGTAATCCGAACCTGATTTCTATGGGCAGTACAACAGGCCTTTGAAATTGCCCTTGAGTTTATTTTTCGAAAGTAGTTTTTATCGTGTTCTTTGTAGAATTAATATTTGAAGCCCATGTTTTTAATATAGTATAACGACATGAAACCTCTAACATACAGAGCAAAATTATTTTTGGTGATTGGTACCCTTTAAGGCCCATGGAACAAATTTTGTCCGAAGGAAGAGGTATGGATATACATTACAAATATGTAAAAACTAAAAAAATTTCTATCGGAAAGGGGGTGTTCAAACACTCCCCTAAAAAAGATTAAAGTGCCCTTTGACCAAGCTTTTATACCCCTATTTTCCATGTGATTTAATGTGCTCTCTTGTGTAAGCCTGTCTCAAAAGGGAAACCATTTTGAACTAAATTAGGGTTAACTCTTTGCTAACAGCTTTTATTTTTCTTCACAATACCCCTTTCGAATGACCCACTGGGTAGTAAGATAATGGTTTCGAACAAGTTATACATCTAAAGTCATATCACTAACTCTATGCGGTACTGTAATAAAAATAATTACATGTACTAACTGTAGATGGAAATACTGTTAACAAAGGCAACTTTATTAAAGTCTCTTATAATTGAAAGATTCACTGGCATCTGTTATAGACCAATTAATTTCATACCAGATAGGCTTTGATATAGCCACTAGGGACATATTCAATTAGCTGCCTAATATCTAGAATTATATATACTGAATTCATGAATAATGTATTTACAAACACAAATGCTCTGTTATCATAAAGAGCAAAAAGAGCAAAAAAAAAAAAATTTCGCCAGCCCTCCAAAAGTCGCTCAGTGGGGGGGGGGGGGGGGGGGGGGGGGGGGGGTTATGGTGTCCAGTTCCCCTCCATAATTCTCTGACAAGCAACAACAACAACAAAAAAATAAAAAAAAATAAAAGTTTTTCTGCTCGAAAAGGGGGGGCACAATCGCAAATAGGGGGGGGGCACATTGCATTGTTTTCCCTCAAAAGGGGGGGGGCACGGGCCGGGATTGCCCCCCCCCCCTGGATCCGCCACTGCACGACACGACATGATCGTCCATTGGCAACACATTACATTCGCCACTCTCCACCTGAAGTAACTCGATAGAGAGACTCCTTAAACGCTGGATCACATGAACTTTCAATCCAAAGATTGAGAGTTCGAATCCAAGCCCTGAACTAACATCCTTTGGAAAGATATTAATCCACTTTCAGTCAGACCCAACTCCGGAATACCGAGCACAGGTATATACTCCGAAAACGGCGTAAAGAGCAATATGAATATAGAGCCCTCATCGTTCAGTGCCAGGCAGTGTGTACAAAAGGCATGGGGGAAATCGTGCAATGTCGATCTGCTGTTGATAATATATTTTTAAAAAATAATGCTGCGGATATATTTATTTCAAATGTTTGTCGTTTGAAAGACATTTCATATGACGAATCGTTCAAGGATTTTGAAGATAATTGACACGCAGCATTATTTTAAAGAATTTAATATTTTTGGCAAGTGGACTTTACAAGATTTTCCCCATGCCTTTTATACACACTGTCTCGCACTGAACGATGAGGGCTCTATATTCATACGCCGTTTTCGGAGTGCTCCGTTTTCCGAAGTTGGGTCTGACTTTTGCTGCTCTCCACCCAGGTGTAAACTGAGTACCTGATATGCAGGTACGCTATATATATTTAGCCGCTCGGCTGTGACCAGGGTAATGTTGGAGCACCAGGGGGGTGTTTCATAAAGCTGTTCGTAAAGTTACGCATGACTTTACGAATGACTTAAATATGACAGGCCAAATGGGATGCTCAATCATTTTTAACTGCATCGACTAAAGTTGAACTGTGCAGATGTAGATTAACATTCTTATTATAACAAATATTTTTAATGCAAAGTATATTTTTATCCCATAGTTGAATTGAGGTTACTGGAAATACAGTCACACTTTGTTAAAACATCAGGAAACACTCTATCTGGCACTTTATATTAAAGTCATTAGTAAAGTCATGCTTAACTTTACGAACAGCTTTATGAAACACCCCCCAGGTACGTCTCCGCCTAAAGGACATAATTGCTTTACAAAAAGCCATCATTATTACTATTATTATTAAGGATAGATGTCACTTTTCTGAAGGTTCATAATTCCTAAGGTTCATTTCTCCGGAGGCTCGTATTTCCGAAGGTTCTTTTCTGCGAAGTTTCTTAAGTGCGAAATTGAAATGGGGATCATAATTCTAAAAATGAAATGGGGTTCGTTATTCTGAATATTATATAAAGGTTAGTAATTCAGAAAACGAAATAGGGTTCACAATTCTTAAGGTTCATAATTCCGTTTAAAAAAAACCTTCCGATTAATGCACTCTATCTTATTTCCGGAAATATGAGCCCTATTCCCCCTTTTTTCCGGAATTATGAACCCTAATTTATGTTCAGAATTATGATGAATAAACTTTTTTAGATAAAAAAAAAACTTCGGAATAATGAACTTTCGGAGTATTGCAACAAATGCTTAGAATCGTGAGCCCTGTTTTATTTTTGGACTTATGGAAACCCTGCACCTGGTATGGGAATTTTGTGTTTCGGAATTATGAACGTTCAGAAAAATGAGCGTTTGAAAATAGAGTACCCCTTCGTATTATAATAAAACCATTATCACAATCACTTTAATTTCTCACATGGCAATAAGATCTGAGGTATAACCAATTTGCTTGAGTGCTTTTCATTGCACTATCACAAGGCCAAAAATAATTATTTATTGTTGCCTTAGCTGCCGGGTTATGTGTATTAATTAAATTGAAAAGTCAGTATAGCGGCAAGCAATGCTGATATACTTAATTACATCATACAAAGAATGAATACATAAATTATGAAAAGACAAAACAGACAATAAGAGACAAAAGATGATAATTTCCGTATTGGGACGGAGAGAGAGAGAGAGAGAGAGAGAGAGAGAGAAAGCTAAAACACGCACATGAAAGAGACGATACCAGCTAGTATCTCAAACCAGTAACAATGATAGCAATATGTTGGTTAAAACTTTAGAGTTGATTATAGTGGTGAGCACACAATTATCTAAATCATTTACATTTTATTGAATAAGAAACTCTTTTAAAAGAAATGATATAGAGGGGTCCTTTTGTTTTACGTTCCTCATTATTAATAATATTGATTAGGGAATTACACGAAGGAACCGAATTACAAACTCCATGCAATCCCAGACCTAATAATACTTAATTCTAACGGCAGCTAAACCTATCAGACAGTATCAGTCCCTGTATCATGTGTATGGAGGTAGCGAATCCTCCTATCAAATTGATTTGCTGCTTCCAAGATGATCACCAATCTAAAATCACCAAAGTATTTTCTAACGCATTAAACAAAGTAAATTTGTTTAGCACACAAAGTATCAATTTTCAAATATACTCTTAAATCGGATAAAGTCAACATAGCATGACAAAGAGTAGATCTAAAATCCTGACTCTACCAGGCATTGTGCGGTTTTTAAGATGTTTAACTTCCGGGCTGATCAAGCAATTCGTCGTCACAGATTTACTGTGCAATAGCACTTTTCCCAAAACATGTGAGATTTGCTATTGCCGAAATTTAGGATGTGTGGTCCCATTGGCCTGCCTTTTTTTTTCTTGAATTTTGATAATTTTATTTCTTAATTGTCACATTCAATTATTGCAAAGACCTTTAATGCATGTAAACATGTAAAAGTGAACATTTTTATAGACCCCAGGAAAAATCGGAAATGAATAAATGAAGAATACATATAAAACTTAAAACATAGATAACGAAATTGAATTAGGAAGTATGCAGCTCATAAATTACAACAAACAAGTGTGCACAAAGTTTGACCATAAAGGCAAGCGCCCCCCCAAAAAAAAAAATGTGATAACGTTTTTTCTTTCTTTCTTAAGAGACAATTTCCGTACTTTCCTCCTTGCAGCATTACCATGGATCTGCCACTTACAGTAGGTTTATTTGTACCAACAGATTGTATATCCAGTCCCTGCATGAACGGAGGAACTCGCAAAGAGACTCTAGTGGGATTGGAATGCATATGTACTCCAGAGTTCTACGGTATCACATGTTGTAAGCATGAACTTTGATATATCGAAAACATATTTTTCGTTAAAACTGATATTGTCTTATTTTTGTAAATAATATTCTTATAAAAATTTAAACCCAACGCTAGGTTTAAGCTCGGTCTAAAGTCTAATTTAAGATGTTTAACGAAAAGGAAGTTAGACCATTCACTATGTTTAATACGACGTTAATCCTCGCGTCGGGTATTATCAAGGAGGTCGAATAGTTCTAAGGCAGAATCAATATTTCTTTTGATTAATTTAGATATTCTGCATGAATCTAATCATTTCCAGTGGGCACATTCTCCCTTCATACACTTCATAAAATATCAAATTTCAATGAGGAAGTATACTGGTGAAAGAAGTCATAAGGAAGTAAACAAATTATTTGTTTCCTTATGATTAAATCCTAGGAACAATGTTATGAAAATATAAGTATTACACAACACTTGTTGGTTGTAAGACTGTCAACAGGCCACAAGCCCATGTATGGGCATGTACTTGTCCTCAATACTGTACACAATTCATATAGTAAGCTAGACATTTTTTTGAGAGGCCGCTGAAAATTTCTTTTCCATAGGTCACAAAGGGGTCTATAAAATACAAGCTGTGCTTTTTAATAGGCTCCTCCACTTTTGTTTCTCTGCTTTGCCTAATATTACAAAAATTATGATAGTATAATTGTTTATTATATGTAATTACTGTACTTAATTTTTTTTCCATTTATGTAAACATTTCTTATCGTAGTTTTGTTTGATAATAATAATAATAATAATAATAATAATAATAATAATAATAATAATAATAATAATAATACATGTAACTTATATAGCGCCAAATCCACTCTGTGGAGTGCTCAAGGCGCATATTATGTTATACCAATTTGTATAATAGGTAAAACACTGAAAGACATCATGTGGAAATAAAAGAAACCTTGTATCAAGTGACGAGGTCTGAGGAAAATGGCATAGCCACTCAAATATTATGGCCTTGGGACCGCACTCGACTTCAACAATAAGAAAACAAATTATGCAGTTTACATAATTGTTTAATCAACTGAAGCAGGCCTTCTGCCTTCTCTCTCTCTCCCTATCTCCATTTATGTCTGCATTGATAAACCATCTATATATTAATACTCAAAACCGTAAAAGGCCGTTTTTTGTGGAAGCAAAAACTCTTTCCCCCCGCCGTGTCCGCCCTCGCCGTGGCGCGGGATCGGTGGCATAATTCCACAGGTCGTGTAACCCGTAGTCCGCGTGCCACTTCGACCCCGTCGTCGCCGTCGACGTCCATAAACGTGATTTGGGGGATTGGGGAGGACAGGCAGGCCGAAGGAACGGCTGCTTTCCGTGTGGATACCTCGCACGACGGCGGTGTCGTCAGCCGTGCAACCTCCCTTACGGCCCATCACAGGCACAGCATGGCAAGTGACGACTCCCATTACGGCCCATCACAGGCACAGCATGGCAAGTGACGACTCCCATTACGGCCCATCACAGGCACAGCATGGCAAGTGACGAACAACGTTGTGCACGAGGAGTATCAACTTGCATTGTGCGACCGTGTTAGACGACTCGCGTTAGCCATCTTGCTAAACTTGCTCTTACCGGGGGGAACCCCCGTAAGAAAATAACGATGGCATGGGGGTTTTCCCACAGTGTCCCAGCCTCGATAGAGCTCCGTGGTATGTGTACGTATGTATTTCATTGTTTCATAGTACACTTTGTGATAAGTACATAGGAGTAGCACCCACGTACTGCGATGCAATTTCAATGCAATGCATGCGCCATCGACGCGACAATGCATATTATGCATGCAATTTGTATGTACTGTACACACATGCACTCAACATGAGTTGACTACGGTTTCCCGAGCTTACAAATACATTCTAAGGTTGATTTTGGACGTGAGTGACATTCTTTAGATCTAACAAATTGTTGGAAACTGTATTTATGGACTTCCTTTGTCCTATTTTATCTGCATGAAATTCTTCTCTTTGTCGTTTGTCGTGTTCGGTCACGGCAGCGCCCGCTCTCTGAGGCTGGGATGGCTGCATGGCTGAACTCGAGGGGAGGAGTCCGGCAGTAAATACTGAGCTGCTTATTCCAAGATTGGAAGCAGTTGACTATCTTCTGTTTTTTAATGCTACAGTTAGAATTTGGAGATAAAAAAAAAAAAATTGGCCAGCCCTCCATGAATTTTTTTCGCCAGCCCTCCAAAGGTCCCTCAGCAGGGTGGGGGGGGGGGGGGGGGGGGGGGGGGGGTGTAAGTGAAAAAAAAATTCGCCAGCCCTCCAAGAATTTTGTTTGTTTGTCCAGCCCTCCAAAAGTCGCTCATTGGGGGGGGGGGGGGGTTTACCAGATTTTATGGGTTCCAGTTTTCCCTCATTATTCTCACAAGCAACAAAAAAAAAAATCAGCATTTTGGGCTGTCTTTTTTTCCCCCAGGGGAGGGGGCCAGGCCCCCCCCCCCCCTGGATCCGCCACTGATGGGGCATATGTGAGTGCATCAATTTTATTTTTTTGTACAAAAAATGTAATCACTGGATTCATGGGCGTAAAAAGCGGAGGGGGGGGGGGTGGGCATTAATTAACATTTTATGTTCATTGTAGAAAAAATGAAATCACCCCCAAGAAAGTGGAACCTTTTATACGCCACTGGCTGGAATGAAGGGAGGGAGAGGGGGCATGATAAGGGGATAGAGCCTGCACTCACCATCCATAATTGTCCACAGATTATTTTTAAGTGGTGGATTCACATTTTATCTGGGGTTTCAAATATTGCAGGGGTACGTGAGTAAATTGGATTATGACTTTTGCAAATCATGTTTCATTACCAAAAAATGTAATAATGGATGGCACGGTTAGAATTTCATATGTTTAGGCATCAGGCACCTTCGCTCACGTTT
>CM046852.1:21608122-21617587 GCA_025618425.1 Heliocidaris tuberculata | reverse complement strand
AAATTACATTTCATGGCAATTTATGGTTCTACCTACTTTATATATATATATAAAATATATATATATATTACAAAAAACAGGCAAAATCCTCAGTACCACTAAATAACATTTTTAAGCATAACATTCCCATTTCCTTTTCTGTTTTGTAGTCACAACATGGCAATTAATGTTTGTATTTAATTCAAATGTCAATGGTCAAAAGGTATCACTGAATAAAATAATTATAAGTTCACAGTTAACACATAGATCCATAGACACATTTCCTACAAAATTAAATTATTGTATGAAGACATTTTCAACATAATTTCTTGATCTTTGCGGTAAATATGTTTAACAAGGCAGACAAGTTCCTCACCCTTTACAGGGAAAATGTTGTCATGTTCAAAAAAGGTTTACATACCAAAAAGTAATAATGGACTAAAACATTTGTCAAATAAAAACTTATCTTTAAAATCTTACTGTACATGTATGTACAGTGCATCTACATACCCAACTTTGATTGCTTGTAATGAAAAATTCATAGCCAATGTGGAATTGAAATTCATTTCATGGTGAAGAGGAATTTGTTTTCTGTCAATGATACTATATTTAATGACTTTTTGCTACAGATAACTGAGCACTAAGGTTTTCAAAAGTATTTTAAAAATCTCCTCAGACCAATTTTCTGCTGATGCAGCAAATGTGGTACAAGCATATGCATGTGTAAGGGCTGGTCACATTTGTCCGATAACGATAACAATAAAGAGATTTTTCATTAAAAATACACCCAAAAGCTGCCATACTATCAATAGAACGAGCAAACTCACGCGTACTCACAATATAGTACATGTAGGGTGTACTTTGTACATGTACCTTTAATTGAAAACTTCGTTATCATTATCGTTATCAGACAAATGTGACCAGCCCTTTACTGTAGTCTAAAATCCTTTATCAATTTAAATTGGTCCCTTTTGAATGAAACAATAAAAAGTCTTAAGAGCTTTAGCAAGGAATATAGATGAAGCCAAAACTACATATCATCATGAAAAAGAAATATAAATGTTGCTAGTAATGAGACATTCCTTGAATTTGCGTTGATATTATAGTGGAAACTCGGTATAAAGAGCTCTGATATAACAATTTTGCTGGTCCGAAGTCTTTATGTCATTTGTTTTTTTAACCCTGATATAACAAGGTAATTTTCATGGTCCCAAGGTCCTCATTATATCATCAATCTGAATTATTGTGTGTACCTCAATTAGGTACACTGTATTGGCTTACTAACATGTGGAAAAGTTCACATTGCTTTATCAAATTCTCTGTTTGCACTGAATATATTAAATTGCATGCAATTCTCTTCAATTTCAATGTGGATGAGGCAAGTTTTATTTCTGTACATACATGTACCTCATGGCTTTGCTGTAAGTGTTGATGTACTGGATGATCTTGATCTACAATCATGGAGTACACCTGCAGTACCTTCTTCAGCTTGGCAGTCATCTTGTTCATTTGTGTTTGATAGTCACTACGTGTCTACCTGCATGCCCATCTGGAAAATAAAATTGTGCATTTAGGATTTATTAAAAATATTAATATTCTAACAAATCACACGAATCACACGTGAATTTTGACTTGTATTTACAAATGAAGATGATACACTTTCAATTCAGCACAGGAAGAACATATTCTTATAGCATGTAAGTAGATTGCTACACCTCATTATTGAAAAATACTTCAGATCACTTCTGCTATGAAAAAAACTCCCAAGAAATCAATTTCACAGGGGTGAAAGATATAAAAATATCTTTACATCAACTTTGCAAGAGGCATTTCAAAGATAAAGAAATGTTTCAAATTATAGTGAGTATCAAGCTGTGCAATAATGTTGATCTTCCTATGATCATTCTATCAGACAAACCCAATCACATAAGAAAAATAATTATGAAAATTATAAAAAGTGATGAATCAATATCTTATGATTAGAGGTCTACATGTATATACAGGTGTATAAGTGACATTGTTGATGATAATGCTGTTTGTTTGAATAATTATTACTGACAAATTTATATGCATAAGCCAATTTCAACTTAGAAATAGCGGTAGTGTTCTATACAGTTGGATATTCATTTACCGTATTTCAGAATGCAAGGGTATCAGCTATTATTGAATAACTGTAACATAATCACATTTTTTGGAAAGTGAATATGTCTCTCAAGGAAAATCAGTGTTATTTCTTCTTATTCAACACAAAACAAAAACTCAGCAGGACCAAAGGATTGAAATGTACTACAAAAAATACAAAAGTTCAGCTTATTCCCAACTTTGTATAGACCAAAATGTATGCATGATTCAAGTTTCATGAGCTGCATCACATAGTCTGTACAATCCATTCAAATGGTACAATGCACTGTTGCTAATTTGGTCTCATTTCATGACCATATCCAAAGCAAGATTTAGAACATTGGGACTGATGATTTGCTGTTTAATTTGGGGTAGTTTTTATATGGCTGTCCACACTTTTTTCTGTTAATGTACACTGCACTCTAAAGGTGATCACTTGACAGGAAACACTCATGAATTTGATCTTTGATATAGAATGGTAAAAAGAATGAAACACATGTTAAGCTCCAATCAGAAAAAAAATTGACGAAGCCAAAGTATAGCATTTAAAGGCTTTTATGTTCTCCTTTATTTTGATATGTTAATCATTCAACCATAAAACTAAACCAGATGAATTCTCGACTGCGCGCAGTCGAAATGTATGCCTCCGCCTTTGCCAGATCAGAAATATATCTAACATTCATGTTGATTTCTTTAAAACTGTGTTCATGTTACTGATTCGTCTAATCAATTAATCACCCTATCTTTTTATACTTATACAGTCATTGCATGCTTGAAAAAATATCCATGACAGGATTATACAGCTGCCATTATCATACTTTTAGGTTTAGTAATGATATCAAGCAAAGTGAAATGTTGAGCAATTGTATTTATATGCCATGCCATGAAAATGGGGACAAAATGTTAATAGATGTTAATTTCTAAAAATATATTCTACTAAGAAGCATTTCATACCATTTAAAAGCTTAGAATATGTCCTATTTATAAATGTAATGATTTCTTCGGGACCACGCCCATAAATTTAGAGGGCAGTACTGAAAAATGTTTTTTTACCACTAAAAAGTAGTCAAGATGCAAATTCTACAGATATCATTATAGAGACTGGTAAAATACATGTAGATAAAACCAGAATAAAAAGCCTCTAATTACATGTTAATTGACCTCTTTGACTTTACACCTTATAACCCAAAAGTCTGATCACTTTACATGTACAGTGTATCTCCTCCTAGTCATGAATACAAAATAGTTGAGATATGGTGATAACAAAGGTAAACCAGAATAAAAAACCTCTAATTACATGTTAATTGACCTCTTTGACATTTGACCTTAACACACCTTATAACCCAAAAGTCTGATCACTTTATCTCCTCCTACTCGGGAAAAATAGTTGAGATATGGTGATAAAAAAGGTAAAAAACACATTAATTTCACATACATCTGTATAATGACCTCTAGCACCTGTCACCTTTGACCTACGTGAACAAAAAGCTAATCAGTTCGTCTCATTATGGTGATGCATACTAGTTCCAAGTTTGAAGTTAATGGATCAAATGGTTCTTGAGATACATGTATCACGTTAAGGCTAAAACCTGCAATTTCAGAATTGACCTCTATGACATTTGACCTTTGACCTACGTATCACAAAATCTATTCAGATCATCTTCCTATGGTGATACATACTACCACTAAGTTTGAAGTTCATACCTCAAATGGTTCTTGAGTTATGCTAGAACTAGTCTAACAACTGAAATTTCAGAAAATGGCCTCTGTGACCTTGACCTTTGACCTACATACCCCCAAATCTAATCAACAAGTTTGAAGTTCATACCTCTTGTGGTTCTTGAGTTATCGCTAAAACGAGGCTAACAACTGAAATTTCAGAAAAATGGCCTCTGTGACTTGACCTTTGACCTGCATACCCCCAAATCTAATCAGATTGTCTTCCTATGGTGATACATACATGTAGTAGCACCAAGTTTGAAGTTCATACCTCATGTGGTTCTTGAGTTATCGCTAGAACAAGAAAGCAGGGCGGACGGACGGACGGACGGACGGACGAAGGACAACCCGAAAACATAAATGCCTCCGGCACCACCTACGGTGGGCGGAGGCATAAAAAGTGAATTTGATGCATTTTTAGGGACAACAGTATAAGTGCGCTATATTATACTAGAAATATTTTTAACATATCATTTCAAAGGTTATATACATACTAGAATATTGGACTTAAAGAGAATAAGCTCATAAAGGAACATTTTGGTCATGAACATTCTTTTAAATGTTATTCATTGAAAGAAATGCCTATTTGAAATAAGTGTTGGGTTTGAATTGCATCAAACAATCTTTATATCCATGTGATGGATATCCTTTCCAATGCCTTGACTTGATTATTATGTTCAATTACTATCCGAACCTGTTTCCAGTATCATTTTGTAAGGATGACAGTGAATATTTCGACATTGTACTCTCCACTGTATATCTTGCCATTGTATTATTAATGCATGCCATACAACTCAATTGTTACTATGTCGCAGTCCTCGTCCTCTTCCTCTCTCTCTCTCTACTCCCCTCTTCCCTTCTTTCTCTCTACTTCACTCCCTCTCTTTAATTGTCTGTTCCTTTCTTCCATTCTTGTATTAATTTATATTGTGTTTGTGTAATGTGTATTCAGGCGTACCCACTACATGTTGGGATCGCGCCTTCTTTCTTGTAATTTTTTTGCAAGTTCTCGTTTATATCCATACTACTAACTGTACAATTTGAACAGATGATGAATATTGTCAAAATTGATGGAAGAAAATAAATGTTGCTTTGAAAGAATCAGGCTTTGTGTCATAACTATTAAAGCTAATGTTAAGATTTCAGAATGTTTGCAATGAGCAGGCAGGAAGAAAACTGATATTGGAGGACAATGGACCTTCTTCGTTATTGACCCAAATTCTGTAAATTGGCATCAGTTAAAAACATTGAAGTCTATGAGAGTGACTAGTCTAATTCAAGCTACCTGTAGGTACATTTCTTTAAAATAACCCATAAAATCTAATAATTACGTTGTCAAAGAAGGGGGCAGGACATCCATTCTTCCAGTGTGTGTGTTTCAGAATGCTCCACATGAGATTAAGGAAGTTCACCCTAGGTGACATTCTATGCAACTCCTACATATCCATCTTCAACTTTTTCAAAAAAGTATTGCCTACATGTACTTAATGTAGAACAAATCTAGGGATTACTGCCATTCTGAAATATAGCTTTTTGAAAAAGCATTCACAATGAGGACAACATATTTTCCCGGGGGAGGGGGAGGGGGCAGTCAAATATATTGCTGTACACACACGTGACCACAGGTTTTCCGAAACCCCCCCTAAACAAGTTTTATCCATTGGTCAAAATCACACCCTTTTTGAGGTTTTTCACTTTTTCTCGAGAAATTTCCCCCTAAATAAGTTTAACCCCCTCGAACAGACCCCCTAAACAAGGTGTACCTCAATTAAACCTCTGAAAAGTCCTAGCTATTTTGGGCCTGTACACATATCACAGAATGTCTGCTATCTGATTGTTTTCAGGCCGGTATTTCTACATCTATATAGCTCTATTTGTAAAAACATTACATAAGGAATTTAACAATTTTTGGAAAAGAGGCTCTCACCTTATTAGCTTGTGTACTTTTTGTACAAAGAGAGAGAGAGAGAGTAAATTTTTAAAGAAAAATATATCATAACAGAATATGAATAATGATGTCTAAGGTTGATATTATATCACACTTCCAATTAATATTCACCACAAGTACATGTACATGTATATAACTATATACACTACATACATGTAGCTATCAGGTGAAAAATTTGTGCACTATGCTAAGAGTTTACTACTATAATTTTTTTCATAAATTTTATACAAAACAGCAATCATTTTTTGCTGTTGGATTTTGACCTGAGTAATGACTTTCACTAGACTCTCATTACTTTTGTAAAGAGTAAGCTTTGAATGATAAAATAAGCTTTTCATTATGCATTTCATGCCTGTTTAGAGTAAAACAGAAAGGAAAAAGTACATGTACAGTTGGTGTATTTACCCTAAACAATTGCATGCTTCTGCACATGGCATGCATATTGTAAAGAATGATGTTGTTGAATTTAAAGGGCAATCTAATTTTCTAACAAGTTAATCCGGATAAATCAAGAAAAATCAGAGAAACAGATTGGTGAAAGTTCGAACAAAATCATTTGAAAAAAGAAATACAAGTAGTTTAAAAAGTGGTCATCACTACCATACCGTCCACACAGGAGCTGTCCTTTTAAGAGGCAATGCCAACACTTACCGGGTACGTATTTTAAATGCCCTTTGAGAAGCCACTTTCCCTCATCTTTGTTCATTTAACTTGTATTGTTTTTCTTGTGTATGCAAGTATGTTTCAACAGTTTTCCTTGATTTTTATTCTACACCTTAATTCCTTATTGTTTTTTTCCTTTTAGATTCTACTTTGCATACATGTTTAATGTTTTAATATGTTTTTAATTGTACAGACAGGGCCTCTTGGAAGAGCAATATTCTTCATTGAAAGTGCCACACTGTATAAAGAAGACTGTAATAAATATGTTTTAAATGAATGAATAAAAAATTTCATCATCCTACCATGATGTACTTGGAGACATTTGTTCTACACAAATATTATTGACTATTGATTTCCAATTTTCTACGAAGCACGTTTTTTCCCTTGGAACTGTACTAAAAAATATTTTCGAGATAGCATGTTCTTCTACATGTAGGTTCTCCAAAAAAAGTCATATCAGGTCATAAAGTCGGAAAATGACATTTCAACCTTACTGAATGTTGGAACAAGTAGGAGCGTTGTCCTGCATCACATTAAGGTGCTATTATTTATTTGTCAATTTGAAAATCATGAGTGTCTAATGATTGCAACTTTATAACAAAATCATGGCTTTCTTATAACTTGACTGATTTTAAAAGGAGAAACAAAAATCTGCTTTTCTTGATTTATTCCCCTTTTCCTTTGGAACAACTTGATACTAAGGCTAGACTTCCCTTTAAAAGACCTTTTTATACTTGGGGTTGTGTTATTGATGGTTGCTGTCAACATCTCAGTTGCAGAAATAATGCACCAAAATGCACAAAGACGTAGAGGTGACATGATCCAAGTATACAAGATCATTCATGGTCTCGACAGAATCCTGAGTAATGCCTTCTTTGAATACTCTACTTCCAGTACAAGGGTCATAGCCTAAAACTCACCAAAAACAGATGCAAGGCCAAGGAAAGACAGGAAGCCTTCAGCCAATGAATAATTAATGAGTGGAATTCACTGCCCGAGGAAGGGGTCACTGCTCCCTCGGTGAATACATTCAAGACCAGACTTGACCGGGTACATGTATGGGCAAACCAATGATTCAGCTCCCCATACATGTAGAGCAAGCTACTGAGAGCACAGTAAGAGAGCCAGAGACACACGGAATAATATACAAGAAAAGGAAAAGAAAGGATGACCCCGAGCCAGCAATGAGAATAGTCAAGAAGAGCCAGAACTGAAAGCCCGACTGCTGAGACGACAGCAATCTTGGGTAAAGGTGAAGAAAATGAACTCGTACAAAAAAAAAACCCAACAAAAATAAATAAACTCTGACAGTGCTATGGATTTGTGATCTCCTGTGCTCATGCAAGCACAGTTCTTCGCCAAGCGGAGGAAATCAATATAAGAAGAAGAATACAAATTGACTTTTACAAACTATAGACCTGGCAGTACCGGTACTAGTAGTAGATCAGGGCCACGTCTTATAAAGAGTTGCGATTGATTCGAATCGATCACAAATTAAAACTTTGTACTTAAGAGATAGGAGTTGCGATTGATTTCAAGTTGCGATCGATTCAAATCAATCGCAACTCTTTATAAGACGGGGCCCAGATCACTACTACCTTGATCATCTGAAATTTTCAGGATGTTTTTTTATCTGTCCTGTGATTGCAAGTATGCTTTGACAATGTTTTACTATATAGGCCTGGATTTGGTTTGAAATCTTATAATGCAACTTGCACACTCCTAACTGATCGGATGAGATTGCAAATCGCAACAAAATGGTAGACTTGATCTTCTCTACACCATGGTGGTATTTCCAGCTTGTCACTGATTTACGTTGGAAAGTCATTAAGCGACGGTGGGGGCAAGGTAGCTGCAGTTTTGAAGGCATGGTTGCCTGTTGTAGGAAGTCATTTGAAAATTTCTGATACTGATTTTGCTTTGACCTTTGCTCTGGTGACACTTGCAGAATGTTTTATTTGATTAAAGATAGGGTTAGGGTTAGTGTTGCTATTGGCAGGCCTGTTTATTAATGATAAGGCAAGTGATGTCACCCATCATGAGAAAGAATGAGTATATGGTAAGCTGGACAGACTTCCATGTAGCTTTTCCATTTTATTTCTTCATCTATCCATCTTTCATCCCAAATGAAATGAGAAGGTCTTGATAAATTTTGGATAATATCAATACACACATACCTTAAATTGCAAAAATGAACAACAGAGATGACAATTATTGAGTATGAGAGCAGTGTATGTGAAGTTTATCTTGTCAGAATACATCATAGATCAATGGTATGTTTCTAAAAAAACAACAACAACACACAGTTGAATAGCTACAGGGCACATGCTATCCCCTCAATCAATTGGTTAAACAAGGGGGAATAAGACAGAAAAGACACACAAAAAAGAGGAAAGTGAGAGAGGGAAGAAGAATGAGCAAAGACAATGATAAAACTCCCTCCCATACCCTCCCCCTAATTAATGGCCTTGTTAATTTTCATTTCATCTATTTTGTAAGATCGGTACCATCCCGCTGCCCCCCCCCCCCCCCCCCCCCCCCCGATGATGTGCCCCCTGAATGTGCTGACCCTCATCATTAAAACACTTTTGGGATACTTGAAAACATTCAGAGTTTGTATGGGATTGAGAGGATGTTTTAGGCCGGCAAGAGTGCTTTTTTGGACTCACATACATGTACATCTGTATGAGTACGGGAACACCGATTGCCTATCGCCTATTGCCCATATAGATCTATATATTGGTGAGAAATCATTTATAAATAACCTCACACATTATGTGAGCACCGACTCTACATGTAGGAGTGAAAATTACCCTACTCAATGCAGGCCAACAGCAGTGCACTGCACAGTAGAATCAGCCCTGTCTACGAGAGCAGAGCTAGGGCACATTGCTTGCTACGATGTTCCACATGCATGTCTAGCTCACTCACCATTATAAGAGAATGGCTACATACATGTACATGTATATTGTGGTTTATCGTTGAGGAAACCACTCGTTCGAAGGATCTGGCATAAAATTAGATATTCTATCATT